>JAREIK010006415.1:0-29510 GCA_029783825.1 Sapria himalayana
TGAGCTGAATCAACAATATTATATACCTAAGTTCCTCCTACTGCCGTAGTCAAGCTACTGCAGTATAGTGGTCTAGGGTCGAACACGGGGATGGGTTTTCATCCTAGAAATGGTTCGCATTAGGGCATGAAGGTAAGGCTTTCTATTTGGACTTTTTGGATTTGTGTCAAAAGCTGTAAATGGTTTAAACTGGAAATTGCAAAAACTGGAAATGGTAAAAACTGTAAGTTAAAAATGAAGAAATTCACTTTGAAGATTTAGGTCACTAACTTGGCAAGCTAGGGCAAACACATGTCCTCAGGTTTATCCTCCTATGTGAGTCAACACAGGATGCAGTTATGGCCCCTTTTGTTTAAAACCCTAACATTCCTTTATCATTTTTTTTAGGCTCGTAAAGACCATCTAAAGAACAACAGTCCTAAAGCATGGAGAGTATTGGCCAAAACAATAAAAGTCAATGTTATTTAACCCTAATTTGAAGAACCCTAACATGTAAATGCTACCTCAGAGGCAAGTAAGGACCATCTAAAGAGCCACAGTACCTGTCACTAAGCACTGGATCTAAAGCATGGAGAGTATTGGCCAAGACAATAACATCCCATGTTATGCAACTGAGTTTTGAAATAAGGGCCATAAATACACTACCCGTGACTTTTAGTACAAGAGGACAACATGCTTAACCCCACCACCAAGCTAGCTTCCTTCCTCTTCAAAGGAAGGAGGCTTAGCCAAGCATCTCTTGAGTTGTCATCCTCAAGAGGTGTGTTTGGCAGCCGGGAAGTGAAAGAAAGGAGAGAGAAAGAAGAGAGAGAAGAGAGAAAATAAAGCAAAACCTAAAAAATAAAACTTTATTTACAAAAGCAGTAAATGAAAAACTTACAAATCACCAAAAACTTGTCTTCCTCCTATCCACCTCCTCTTCTTTATTACAAAACATGAGGGGTATTTATAAGCCTCCTCAAAGTATGAAACTACCAAAAACCCTAATAACTAGGCTAAGTTATTGGACAATTGGGTAATAAACCAAGTTTGGAAGGCGGTTGCATTAATTACAGAGGATGACAAGGCCTGCAAATTTCGCTACAGGGGAGAATTTCGCTAATTAGCGAATTTGGCAAGGGTTAGCGAATTTGGCAATGGCTTAGCGAAATTGGCAAGTGTTTAGCGAATTTGGCAGGTTGGAATTTCGCTAGCTAGCGAAATTTCGCTAAGCTAGCGAAATTGTCAGTGAGAAGCGAATTTCGCAAATGCACAGTGCAAGTTGGCTAGCGAATTTCGCAATTTGTGCTGAGATTGCGAACTAGTTTGCGAACAGTTTGCGAAATTCGCTAGGATTGCGAATTGGTTGCGAACAGGTTGCGAAAATTCCTGTTTTGCTGTTCCTGCATGCCTCTCGTCCTGTCTTCAACTGCATCTCATTTCCTCCACTTTTCCTTTGTTTTTCCATTGCTTTTTGGGCTTGTTGATGGCTGAGACTAAAACTTCCAACCTCATGATTGATCATTTGCATTGAGGTTGAAGCCTAGAAGTGCATAAATACCTACAAAACAACCAAAAACATGCTCCAAATGGCATAAGTGTTACTAAGATGACATGAACACTTCAATTGGGATATATGACATGATTAATGAACAAAAAGTACTCAAAACCTATCTAATATAGGGTTCAAAATTGTACTTTTTGGACACTAATCACACCCCCCAACCGAAACGTTGCTAGTCCCTTAGCAATGCAAATAAGAATTGAGATGCATGTGGTGATTTTCAAAAAGGTTGTGATTCAAAAAGGTTGATTATGATATACACATTACTTTAAACCGCAAGCATTGAAATCAAATTTGAAAACCTATATGACAAGAACTCAAATCCATACAAGAACAATTCTAGGTCAACTATGGGTCCATAATTTCAACTTGAATTTCCACCTAAGTCTAATTGGTTCATTTATATAACCAGATTAAGCTAATAAACTGCAAATTGCCACCTTCCCCCCAACCTAGCACTGACATGGCCTTAAAGTGTTGAACAACCTAGATAGGGCTAGCTACTCTTTTCCTATTTTATTCATTAACATCATAGAGTGCAATGCTTAAAATCCGACTTCACCAAAGTCCGTGTAACGGGGGTCCACCGATGACTCCCAACCAATTTAAGGTTTAGGGCATCAAGCCAAAAGGATCACTCGACCACTAACTCTAAAGGCTTCACCCCGGACTCCGAATGACTTCGAAAATTAAGTACCCACAAGTCATTAAACTTCACCTATCCACCCATGTAACGAACACTAAATCGATGACTCCCAGCCAATTAAGGCTTAGGGCATCGGGTTTCAAAGGCTTTCGCCATACACCCCTCGGACCGTGCTCGGGTTTCAAAGCAAAAATTCACGACTTTATTTTTCTTTTTCTTCTTTTCTTTTTCTTTTTCTTCTTGCTTTTTCTTTTCTTTTTCTTTTCTTTTCCTTTTTGGAAGACAACATTGGTCTTCAAATGTGGGTAACTCAAACCTATCCTAGGTTGCCAACATACCTAAGGCCGGCTATGCAAAGCGAAAGAAGGCACACAATTTACAGCCTATAAGAACAATCTGGAGTGCAGTGTGTGAATTAGCATAAAAGGGGAAAATTTCCAAGTTGAGCATGCTGGACTGTGACTGACCAAAATTTAATTCAAGCATGGAATTCGTCCTAGCATATAGGTGACAAAAAGTGATTCAATTTCCAACAAAGCAATTCAATTGTCCAATTGTAGCAATTCAATTGTCCAATTGAAGCAATTCAATTGTCCAATTGAAAAGATAAACATTTACACATGGCAAAGCACAAAACATGATATTTACAATTACCTTTAACCAACTTCCCATATATGGTGAGAATTGTAAGGCTCAGGGAGGATCCAGCAGGAGAATTTCTTCACTGCTGGCCTGCTGCACCACATAAGGTTTCACTCTCTGTCCATTGACTTTAAACACCTTGTTATCATCTGGATTGATTAAATCTACCGAACCGTTGGAATATGCTTGTTGGACTATGAATGGACCTGTCCATCGTGACTTGAGCTTGCCTGGAAATAGATGGAGTTTGGAGTCATATAAAAGAACTTGGTCTCCCTCTTTAAAATCCTTCCTGGTTATCATTTGATCATGCCATCTTTTCGATTTTTCTTTTGCAATCTTCGAATTCAAATAGGCATCATTCCGTATTTCTTCCAATTCATTGAGATCAAGGAACCTCTTGATTCCGGCTTTACTTAAATCCAAATTCAGCTTCTTAATTGCCCACCATGCTTTGTACTCGATTTCCACCGGAAGGTGACACGCCTTACCATAGACCAATCGATAAGGGGACATTCCCAGGATTGTCTTGAAAGCTGTTCTGTAAGCCCATAGCGAATCAAGCAGTTTGATAGACCAATCTTTCCTGTTAGTGCTTACCTACCTTCATTAGAATGGTCTTGATCTCCCTGTTGGCTAGTTCTACTTGACCACTTGTTTGAGGATGGTAAGGAGTGGCCACTTTGTGTTTCACACCATATTTAGTCATGAGGTTTTCAAATAGTTTATTACAGAAATGAGAACCTCCATCACTAATAATGGTTTTCGGTACCCCAAACCTAGAAAAGATATTGGCTTTCAAAAATTTAATTACCACCCTACTGTCATTGGTTTTGCAGGGAATTGCTTCAACCCATTTGGAGACATAGTCGACTCCCACCAGAATGTATGTATTACCATATGACGAGGGAAAAGGTCCCATAAAATCAATGCCCCACACATCGAATAATTCAACAACTAAAATTGGGTTCAAAGGCATCATATGACGGCGAGACAGTTTCCCAAGCCTTTGGCATTTGTCACATACACGGCACATTTGGTGTGCTTCCTTGAATAAGGAAGGCCAGTAGAAACCCGACTGTAGCACCTTCATTGCTGTTTTCTGAGAAGCAAAATGACCACCACAAGCACTCTCATGGCAATGGTTTAAAATTCCTTGCTGTTCCTCCTCAGGTACACATTTCCTGATGATTTGATCTGCACAGTATTTGAATAGGAAAGGCTCTTCCCAATAATAGGAATGGATTTTAGCAAAGAAATATTTCCTATCCTGTCCTTTCCACTCAGCTGGGATTTCTCCTGTAGTGAGGAAATTGGCAATGTGAGCATACCAGGAGCTTTCTCCAACTGCATTAGGGATTCTTCAGGGAAATTCATCATTAATAGGAGGACTGTGAGTATCATGGGCTATAGTTAACCTTGACAGATGATCTGCCACCACATTTTCCACACCTTTCTTATCTCTAATTTGCAAGTTGAACTCCTGAAGTAACAGAACCCAACGGATGAGTCTTGCTTTTGCATTTTGTTTGGTTAAGAGATATTTCAAGGCAGAATGATCTGTAAAAATGACTATATCAGCCCCGACCAAGTATGTTCGGAATTTATCTAAGGCATATACCACTGCCAGCAACTCTTTCTCAGTAGTGGTATAATTCCTCTGTGCTTCATTCAGGGTTTTGCTTGCATAATACACCACATGAGGTTTCCCATCTTCTCTTTGGCCAAGTACCGCTCCTATAGCAATATCACTCGCATCACACATCACCTCAAACGGTAACTGCCAATTAGGTGCTCGAACTATTGGGGCAGTAGTCAAATGAAATTTCAGTTCTTCAAAACTCTTTTGGCAATTTTTCTCCCAAACGAATTTGGCATCCTTCTCAAGAAGCTTGTACAGGGGTTTGGCAATTTTGGAAAAATCTTTAATGAACCGTCGGTAGAAGCCTGCATGGACCGAGGAATTGTCTAATTGTTCTCACATTTGTTCGGGGGCGGCAATTTGGAAATAATGTCGACCTTTGCTTTATCAACTTCAATTCCCCTGCTAGAAATAATGTGCCCCAATACAATTCCTTGGTTTACCATAAAATGGCATTTCTCCCAGTTAAGCACCAAATTCTTCTCTATGCACCTCTGCAAGATGGCTTCCAAATTGGTTAAGCATTCTTCAAAATCACCCCCATATACTGTGATATCATCCATGTATACCTCCATTATACGCTCTACCATGTCACTGAACATACTGAGCATACATCGCTGAAAAGTGGCTGGGGCGTTACAAAGCCCAAAAGGCATCCTCCTATAAGCATACGTGCCAAATGGACAAGTAAAAGTAGTCTTTTCCTGATCTTCTGGGGCAATTTCTATCTGGAAGTACCCTGAATACCCATCCAAAAAGCAATAGAAGGGGTGTCCCGAAACTCTTTCCAGGAGTTGATCGATGAACGGCAATGGAAAATGGTCTTTTCGTGTCACCTCATTGAGCCTTCGATAATCTATACACACTCTCCAACTGGTTGTAAGTCGGGTAGACAATTCTTCACCCTTCTCGTTTTTCACAGTTGTTACTCCTGATTTCTTAGGCACCACCTGAGTTGGGCTAACCCATGTGCTATCAGAAATGGGATAAATGATACCAGCTTGGAGCAATTTCAAGACCTCTATACGAACTACTTCCTGTAGATGGGGATTCAACCTCCGTTGGGGCTGCCTAACAGCTTTAGACTCCTCTTCTAAATAGATATGATGAGTGCAAATGGACGGGTTTATGCCTTTCAGATCAGAAATTTTCCATCCCAATGCTTGCTTATTCTTTTTGAGAAGGTGCAGGAGATTATGCTCTTGTGCAGTGGTTAGCAGTGAAGAAATCACAACTGGGCACTGCTCATTTACTTCCAAAAAAACATACTTTAAATCAGCGGGGAGGGGTTTGAGTTCTAGCTGTTGAGGTTCCTTGGGTTCATTATCAGTTAATAGAGGCAAATTTTCTATTCTTCTTCTCCAGTACCCCTGTACTAAGCTCATTTCTTGAAATTCATGTTGCTCTACAAGGCAATCGGATAACTCTGAAGTTAAAATATCTTGCCCTTGCTGTTGGTTAGCCTGTTCTTCCAGAATGGTATCTAAAATACAGACTTCTTCAAAGTCATCCTCCTCCGAGTGCATATGCCTTTTACCCATATGAAATATATTGAGTTCCAAGGTCATATTTCCAAATGTGAGTTGCATGACTCCATTCCGGCAATTGATGATTGCATTTGAAGTAGCCAAAAATGGTCTCCCTAATATGATGGGCACCTGATTAGGTCCTTTTGCAACTGGTTCTGTATCAAGTACAACAAAATCTACCGGATAGTAAAATCTGTCCACTTGTATAAGAACATCCTCAATGGTTCCTTTTGGTATTTTAATAGACCTGTCAGCGAGCGAAAGTGTGATGGAAGTGGGTTTCAGTTCACCCAAACCCAATTGTTTGTACATAGAATATGGCAACAAATTCACACTAGCTCCCAGGTCTAACAGTGCTTTCTCCACGCTGATGCCTCCAATATTCACCGAGATCGTAGGACATCCTGGATCTTTATACTTCACTGGAGTCTTGCTCTCTATAATGGCACTAACTTGCTCAGTTAAAAAGGCCTTTTTATTTACATTAAGACCCTTTTTTACCGTGCATAAATCCTTCAAGAATTTTGCGTAAGTAGGAACCTGTTTAATCATATCAAGGAGGGGAATATTGACTTTCACTTGCCGTAATACTTCCAACATTTCTGTTTGGTGAACAGACTGTTTCTTTCTTCGAAGAACCTGCGGAAACGGAGGGGGTATTCTAATATTTATCTCTTCCCCTCCACTGACTGTTCTTCCTGATGTGGCTCAGCCACTAATGGAGCTGACTTGACTGGCTTTGATACTGTTGGCTTTAATTCCTTTCCACTTCGTAAAGTCACAACTGCCTTAACTTCATCAGTTTTTGCCTTTAAGTCCTCGGTCAGTCCTGTTTCATTCACCACTTTCTGATATTGTTGTCCCTGGAAAGAAGCCTTCCCTTTTTCTGAACTCTGCAACTGCTGATTAGATAATTTTGAAATCTCCACATGCATATTGTCCAATTTCCTGTTGAGTGAACTTTCTACTGCTTCAATTTTCTGACTAGTGTGGACATTCAGCACCTTCTGTTCTTCTACAAATATGCCCACCACCTTACTTAAATTCAGGATTGCCTGTTCAACAGGGGAAGATAGTGGAGGCATCTGTTGTTGTATTGAAGTGAAATCAGAATGCTGCTGTGCTCGTAAAGGGGCGTATACAAGGGGTTTGGATTTCCATGACAAATTTGGACAATTTCTCCAATTAGAGTTATTAGTGTCACCATATGAAGCATCTATGGGTGGTTTATTTTGACTTATGGCATGGGCATGGTCTTGGCAGTGCTCCTCAGGGTAATTATTTGATTGAAAATTGAAGCAAGAAAATTGGGATGAAGATAACTCATTAACTGTTTGCATTTCATGCTGATTTTTCATTTCCAAATCATCCAATCGTTGAGTTAAACTGATCAATTTTTCATTTATCCCTATGTCTTCAGAAAAATTATACTTGTCTCCTCCTTGGTGATTCAATGGCCCCAATCTTTCAACTTCCCTAGGACTAGGTTCATCCCAAGCTTTGGAGGTTTCAGCTACATAGTTCAAAAAATCCAAAGCTTCATCAGGATGTTTACTCAAAAAGTTACCCCCACACATAGTTTCGAGCAATTGTTTCATGGCAGGAGACATACCACCATAGAAGTGGTTCACCAACATCCATGTGTCAAACCCATGGTGTGGACATGCACTGATGGTTTCCATAAATCTCTCCCAACACTGGTAAAATCTCTCACCATCCTGAGCTGCAAAGGTATAAATTTGCCTTTTCAAATTATTAGTCTTATGAGTACTGAAAAACTTCTTCAGGAATTCAGCTTGCAGCTCAGCCCAATTTCTTATGGTTCTAGGCCTCAATGAGTTGAGCCATATCTTGGCCTTGTCCTTAGAGTCAATGGAAATGCCTTTAGCTTCAGCAAATCCATGTCCATCATACCTTCCTTGAAGGTAGTGCAAACCTCCTCAAAATCCCTAATATGAGTGTATGGATTTTCATTTTCCATACCATGATATGTGGGGAGTAGGGGTACCAAATAAGGCCTCACTGCTACATCTTCAGCAGGAGGAATGATACAGGATGGGGCACTAACTCTAGGAGGGTGGATGTGATCCCTCATGGTTCTATATGTATTTGGATTCATAGGGGTTCCTGGTTGACTTTGTTGTTCCTCAGGTATGGGATCCATGGTATCAGTTTGCACACTGACTTCACTAGCTAGGTCAAGTTGTGTACTTATCCTATACAATCTACCTGATGTGTCTCTATCCCACTGTTGCATACACAGTTGTTACACAATTAAAGAGACAACAAAGAGCAACAAACAACCTGCAAAAAGATTAAAATTAACTAACAACAATAAAACTGACTGAATGAAAAACTGAAACTGAAACAGTGCAGTTACTGCAAAGTGAAGCAAACTGGCAGTTCCTGCAACTGAGTTGCAAAAAGAGGTAAAAAGGTTACCTTCACTTGTGATGTGGATCACAAGTACTCTTCAACTTACCATAAGTAGTTTGGCACCATCCCCGGCAACGGCGCCATTTGATTCGTGCCACAGTAGGCTGAGCTGAATCAACAATATTTATATACCTAAGTTCCTCCTACTGCCGTAGTCAAGCTACTGCAGTATAGTGGTCTAGGGTCGAACACGGGGATGGGTTTTCATCCTAGAAATGGTTTGCATTAGGGCATGAAGGTAAGGCTTTCTATTTGGACTTTTTGGATTTGTGTCAAAAGCTGTAAATGGTTTAAACTGGAAATTGCAAAAACTGGAAATGGTAAAAACTGAAATTTAAAGTGAAGAAATTAAACTTTGAAGATTTAGGTCACCAACTTGACAAGCTAGGGCAAACACATGTCCTCAGGTTTTATCCTCCTATGTGAGTCAACACAGGATGCAGTTATGGCCCCTTTTTGTTTAAAACCCTAACATTCCTTTATCATTTTTCTAAGGCTAGTAAAGACCATCTAAAGAATCACAGCGCATCTCTCACCCGAGCACTGAACCCTAAAGTATGGAGAGTATTGGCCAAAACAATAAAAGTCAATGTTATTTAACCCTAATTTGAAGAACCCTAACATGTAAATATTATCTCAGAGGCTCGTAAAGACCATCTAAAGAACAACAGTCCTAAAGCATGGAGAGTATTGGCCAAATCAATAACATCCCATGTTATGCAACTATGTTTTGAGAATAAGGGCCATAAATACACTACCCGTAGCTTTTAATACAAGAGGACAACATGCATAGCCCCACCACCAAGCTAGCTTCCTTCCTCTTCAAAGAAAGGAGGCTTAGCCAAGCATCTCTTGAGTTGTCATCCTCAAGAGGTGTGTTTGGCAGCCGGGAAAGGGAGAGAAAGAAGAGAGAGAAGAGAGAAAATAAAAGCAAAACCTAAAATAAAAGACTTTATTTACAAAAGCAGTAAAGAAAATAACTTACAAATCACCAAAAACTTGTATTCCCTTCTATCCACCTCCTCTTTATTACAAGACATGAGGGGTATTTATAAGCCTCCTCAAAGTATGAAACTACCAAAAACCCTAATAACTAGGCTAAGTTATAGGACAATTGGGTAATAAACCAAGTTTGGAAGGCGGTTGCATTAATTACAGAGGATGACAAGGCCTGCAAATTTCGCTAGAGGTGAGAATTTCGCTAATTAGCGAATTTGGCAAGGGTTAGCGAATTTGGCAATGGCTTAGCGAAATTGGCAAGTGTTTAGCGAATTTGGCAAGGGTTGGAATTTCGCTAGCTAGCGAAATTTCGCTAAGCTAGCGAAATTGTCAGTGAGAAGCGAATTTCGCAAATGCACAGTGCAAGTTGGCTAGCGAATTTCGCAATTTGTGCTGAGATTGCGAACTGTTTGCGAACAGTTTGCGAAATTCGCTAGGATTGCGAATTGGTTGCGAACAGGTTGCGAAAATTCCTGTTTTGCTGTTCCTGCATGCCTCTCGTCCTGTCTTCAACTGCATCTCATTTCCTCCACTTTTCCTTTGTTTTTCCATTGATTTTTGGGCTTGTTGATGGCTGAGACTAAACTTCCAACCTCATGATTGATCATTTGCATTGTGGTTGAAGCCTAGAAGTGCATAAATACCTACAAAACAACCAAAAACATGCTCCAAATGGCATAAGTGTTACTAAGATGACATGAACACTTCAATTGGGATATATGACATGATTAATGATCAAAAAGTACTCAAAACCTATCTAATATAGGGTTCAAAATTGCACTTTTTGAGCACTAATCACACCCCCCAACCGAAACGTTGCTAGTCCCTTAGCAATGCAAAATAAGAATTGAGATGCATGTGGTGATTTTCAAAAAGGTTGTGATTCAAAAAGGTTGATTATACATATACACATTACTTTAAACCGAAAGATTGAAATCAAAATTTGAAAACCTATATGAAAGACTCAAATCCATACAAGAACAATTCTAGGTCAATATTGGGTCCATAATTCTCAACTTGAATTTCCACCTAAGTCTAATTGGTTCTTTATATAACCAGATTAAGCTAATAAACTGCAAAATTGCCACCTCCCCCCAACCTAGCACTGACATGGCCTTAAGTTGTTGAACAACCTAGATAGGGCTAGCTACTCTTTTCCTATTTTATTCATTAACATCATAGAGTGCAATGCTTAAAATCCGACTTCACCAAAGTCCGTGTAACGGGGGTCCACCGATGACTCCCAACCAATTAAGGTTTAGGGCATCAAGCCAAAAGGATCACTCGACCACTAACTCTAAAGGCTTCACCCCGGACTCCGAATGACTTCGAAAATTAAGTACCCACAAGTCATTAAACTTCACCTATCCACCCATGTAACGAACACTAAATCGATGACTCCCAGCCAATTAAGGCTTAGGGCATCGGGTTTCAAAGGCTTTCGCCATACACCCCTCGGACCGTGCTCGGGTTTCAAAGCAAAAATTCACGACTTTATTTTTCTTTTTCTGCTTTTCTTTTTCTTTTTCTTCTTGCTTTTTCTTTTCTTTTTCTTTTCTTTTCCTTTTTGGAAGACAACATTGGTCTTCAAATGTGGGTAACTCAAACCTATCCTAGGTTGCCAACATACCTAAGGCCGGCTATGCAAAGCGAAAGAAGGCACACAATTTTACAGCCTATAAGAACAATCTGGAGTGCAGTGTGTGAATTAGCATAAAGGGGAGAAATTTCCAAGTTGAGCATGCTGGACTGTGACTGACCAAAATTTAATTCAAGCATGGAATTCGTCCTAGCATATAGGTGACAACATGATGATTCAATCATTCCAATTAAGCAATTCAATTGTCCAATTGTAGCAATTCAATTGTCCAATTGAAGCAATTCAATTGTCCAATTGAAAAGATAAACATTTACACATGGCAAAGCACAAAACATGATATTTACAATTACCTTTAACCAACTTCCCATATATGGTGAGAATTGTAAGGCTCAGGGAGGATCCAGCAGGAGAATTTCTTCACTGCTGGCCTGCTGCACCACATAAGGTTTCACTCTCTGTCCATTGACTTTAAACACCTTGTTATCATCTGGATTGATTAAATCTACCGAACCGTTGGAATATGCTTGTTGGACTATGAATGGACCTGTCCATCGTGACTTGAGCTTGCCTGGAAATAGATGGAGTTTGGAGTCATATAAAAGAACTTGGTCTCCCTCTTTAAAATCCTTCCTGGTTATCATTTGATCATGCCATCTTTTCGATTTTTCTTTTGCAATCTTCGAATTCAAATAGGCATCATTCCGTATTTCTTCCAATTCATTGAGATCAAGGAACCTCTTGATTCCGGCTTTACTTAAATCCAAATTCAGCTTCTTAATTGCCCACCATGCTTTGTACTCGATTTCCACCGGAAGGTGACACGCCTTACCATAGACCAATCGATAAGGGGACATTCCCAGGATTGTCTTGAAAGCTGTTCTGTAAGCCCATAGCGAATCAAGCAGTTTGATAGACCAATCTTTCCTGTTAGTGCTTACTACCTTCATTAGAATGGTCTTGATCTCCCTGTTGGCTAGTTCTACTTGACCACTTGTTTGAGGATGGTAAGGAGTGGCCACTTTGTGTTTCACACCATATTTAGTCATGAGGTTTTCAAATAGTTTATTACAGAAATGAGAACCTCCATCACTAATAATGGTTTTCGGTACCCCAAACCTAGAAAAGATATTGGCTTTCAAAAATTTAATTACCACCCTACTGTCATTGGTTTTGCAGGGAATTGCTTCAACCCATTTGGAGACATAGTCGACTCCCACCAGAATGTATGTATTACCATATGACGAGGGAAAAGGTCCCATAAAATCAATGCCCCACACATCGAATAATTCAACAACTAAAATTGGGTTCAAAGGCATCATATGACGGCGAGACAGTTTCCCAAGCCTTTGGCATTTGTCACATACACGGCACATTTGGTGTGCTTCCTTGAATAAGGAAGGCCAGTAGAAACCCGACTGTAGCACCTTCATTGCTGTTTTCTGAGAAGCAAAATGACCACCACAAGCACTCTCATGGCAATGGTTTAAAATTCCTTGCTGTTCCTCCTCAGGTACACATTTCCTGATGATTTGATCTGCACAGTATTTGAATAGGAAAGGCTCTTCCCAATAATAGGAATGGATTTTAGCAAAGAAATATTTCCTATCCTGTCCTTTCCACTCAGCTGGGATTTCTCCTGTAGTGAGGAAATTGGCAATGTGAGCATACCAAGGAGCTTTCTCCAACTGCATTAGGGATTCTTCGGGAAATTCATCATTAATAGGAGGACTGTGAGTATCATGGGCTATAGTTAACCTTGACAGATGATCTGCCACCACATTTTCCACACCTTTCTTATCTCTAATTTGCAAGTTGAACTCCTGAAGTAACAGAACCCAACGGATGAGTCTTGCTTTTGCATTTTGTTTGGTTAAGAGATATTTCAAGGCAGAATGATCTGTAAAAATGACTATATCAGCCCCGACCAAATATGTTCGGAATTTATCTAAGGCATATACCACTGCCAGCAACTCTTTCTCAGTAGTGGTATAATTCCTCTGTGCTTCATTCAGGGTTTTGCTTGCATAATACACCACATGAGGTTTCCCATCTTCTCTTTGGCCAAGTACCGCTCCTATAGCAATATCACTCGCATCACACATCACCTCAAACGGTAACTGCCAATTAGGTGCTCGAACTATTGGGGCAGTAGTCAAATGAAATTTCAGTTCTTCAAAACTCTTTTGGCAATTTTTCTCCCAAACGAATTTGGCATCCTTCTCAAGAAGCTTGTACAGGGGTTTGGCAATTTTGGAAAAATCTTTAATGAACCGTCGGTAGAAGCCTGCATGGCCGAGGAATTGTCTAATTGTTCTCACATTTGTCGGGGGCGGCAATTTGGAAATAATGTCGACCTTTGCTTTATCAACTTCAATTCCCCTGCTAGAAATAATGTGCCCCAATACAATTCCTTGGTTTACCATAAAATGGCATTTCTCCCAGTTAAGCACCAAATTCTTCTCTATGCACCTCTGCAAGATGGCTTCCAAATTGGTTAAGCATTCTTCAAAATCACCCCCATATACTGTGATATCATCCATGTATACCTCCATTATACGCTCTACCATGTCACTGAACATACTGAGCATACATCGCTGAAAAGTGGCTGGGGCGTTACAAAGCCCAAAAGGCATCCTCCTATAAGCATACGTGCCAAATGGACAAGTAAAAGTAGTCTTTTCCTGATCTTCTGGGGCAATTTCTATCTGGAAGTACCCTGAATACCCATCCAAAAAGCAATAGAAGGGGTGTCCCGAAACTCTTTCCAGGAGTTGATCGATGAACGGCAATGGAAAATGGTCTTTTCGTGTCACCTCATTGAGCCTTCTATAATCTATACACACTCTCCAACTGGTTGTAAGTCGGGTAGACAATTCTTCACCCTTCTCGTTCTTCACAGTTGTTACTCCTGATTTCTTAGGCACCACCTGAGTTGGGCTAACCCATGTGCTATCAGAAATGGGATAAATGATACCAGCTTGGAGCAATTTCAAGACCTCTATACGAACTACTTCCTGTAGATGGGGATTCAACCTCCGTTGGGGCTGCCTAACAGCTTTAGACTCCTCTTCTAAATAGATATGATGAGTGCAAATGGACGGGTTTATGCCTTTCAGATCAGAAATTTTCCATCCCAATGCTTGCTTATTCTTTTTGAGAAGGTGCAGGAGATTATGCTCTTGTGCAGTGGTTAGCAGTGAAGAAATCACAACTGGGCACTGCTCATTTACTTCCAAAAAAACATACTTTAAATCAGCGGGGAGGGGTTTGAGTTCTAGCTGTTGAGGTTCCTTGGGTTCATTATCAGTTAATAGAGGCAAATTTTCTATTCTTCTTCTCCAGTACCCCTGTACTAAGCTCATTTCTTGAAATTCATGTTGCTCTACAAGGCAATCGGATAACTCTGAAGTTAAAATATCTTGCCCTTGCTGTTGGTTAGCCTGTTCTTCCAGAATGGTATCTAAAATACAGACTTCTTCAAAGTCATCCTCCTCCGAGTGCATATGCCTTTTACCCATATGAAATATATTGAGTTCCAAGGTCATATTTCCAAATGTGAGTTGCATGACTCCATTCCGGCAATTGATGATTGCATTTGAAGTAGCCAAAAATGGTCTCCCTAATATGATGGGCACCTGATTAGGTCCTTTTGCAACTGGTTCTGTATCAAGTACAACAAAATCTACCGGATAGTAAAATCTGTCCACTTGTATAAGAACATCCTCAATGGTTCCTTTTGGTATTTTAATAGACCTATCAGCGAGCGAAAGTGTGATGGAAGTGGGTTTCAGTTCACCCAAACCCAATTGTTTGTACATAGAATATGGCAACAAATTCACACTAGCTCCCAGGTCTAACAGTGCTTTCTCCACGCTGATGCCTCCAATATTCACCGAGATCGTAGGACATCCTGGATCTTTATACTTCACTGGAGTCTTGCTCTCTATAATGGCACTAACTTGCTCAGTTAAAAAGGCCTTTTTATTTACATTAAGACCCTTTTTTACCGTGCATAAATCCTTCAAGAATTTTGCGTAAGTAGGAACCTGTTTAATCATATCAAGGAGGGGAATATTGACTTTCACTTGCCGCAATACTTCCAACATTTCTGTTTGGTGAACAGACTGTTTCTTTCTTCGAAGAACCTGCGGAAACGGAGGGGGTATTCTAATATTTATCTCTTCCCCCTCCACTAACTGTTCTTCCTGATGTGGGTCAGCCACTAATGGAGCTGACTTGACTGGCTTTGATACTGTTGGCTTTAATTCCTTGCCACTTCGTAAAGTCACAACTGCCTTAACTTCATCAGTTTTTGCCTTTAAGTCCTCGGTCAGTCCTGTTTCATTCACCACTTTCTGATATTGTTGTCCCTGGAAAGAAGCCTTCCCTTTTTCTGAACTCTGCAACTGCTGATTAGATAATTTTGAAATCTCCACATGCATATTGTCCAATTTCCTTTTGAGTGAACTTTCTACTGCTTCAATTTTCTGACTAGTGTGGACATTCAGCACCTTCTGTTCTTCTACAAATATGCCCACCACCTTACTTAAATTCAGGATTGCCTGTTCAACAGGGGAAGATAGTGGAGGCATCTGTTGTTGTATTGAAGTGAAATCAGAATGCTGCTGTGCTCGTAAAGGGGCGTATACAAGGGGTTTGGATTTCCATGACAAATTTGGACAATTTCTCCAATTAGAGTTATTAGTGTCACCATATGAAGCATCTATGGGTGGTTTATTTTGACTTATGGCATGGGCATGGTCTTGGCAGTGCTCCTCAGGGTAATTATTTGATTGAAAATTGAAGCAAGAAAATTGGGATGAAGATAACTCATTAACTGTTTGCATTTCATGCTGATTTTTCATTTCCAAATCATCCAATCGTTGAGTTAAACTGATCAATTTTTCATTTATCCCTATGTCTTCAGAAAAATTATACTTGTCTCCTCCTTGGTGATTCAATGGCTCCAATCTTTCAACTTCCCTAGGACTAGGTTCATCCCAAGCTTTGGAGGTTTCAGCTACATAGTTCAAAAAATCCAAAGCTTCATCAGGATGTTTACTCAAAAAGTTACCCCCACACATAGTTTCGAGCAATTGTTTCATGGCAGGAGACATACCACCATAGAAGTGGTTCACCAACATCCATGTGTCAAACCCATGGTGTGGACATGCACTGATGGTTTCCATAAATCTCTCCCAACACTGGTAAAATCTCTCACCATCCTGAGCTGCAAAGGTATAAATTTGCCTTTTCAAATTATTAGTCTTATGAGTACTGAAAAACTTCTTCAGGAATTCAGCTTGCAGCTCAGCCCAATTTCTTATGGTTCTAGGCCTCAATGAGTTGAGCCATATCTTGGCCTTGTCCTTTAGAGTCAATGGAAATGCCTTTAGCTTCAGCAAATCCATGTCCATCATACCTTCCTTGAAGGTAGTGCAAACCTCCTCAAAATCCCTTATATGAGTGTATGGATTTTCATTTTCCATACCATGATATGTGGGGAGTAGGGGTACCAAATAAGGCCTCACTGCTACATCTTCAGCAGGAGGAATGATACAGGATGGGGCACTAACTCTAGGAGGGTGGATGTGATCCCTCATGGTTCTATATGTATTTGGATTCATAGGGGTTCCTGGTTGACTTTGTTGTTCCTCAGGTATGGGATCCATGGTATCAGTTTGCACACTGACTTCACTAGCTAGGTCAAGTTGTGTACTTATCCTATACAATCTACCTGATGTGTCTCTATCCCACTGTTGCATACACAGTTGTTACACAATTAAAGAGACAACAAAGAGCAACAAACAACCTGCAAAAAGATTAAAATTAACTAACAACAATAAAACTGACTGAATGAAAAACTGAAACTGAAACAGTGCAGTTACTGCAAAGTGAAGCAAACTGGCAGTTCCTGCAACTGAGTTGCAAAAAGAGGTAAAAAGGTTACCTTCACTTGTGATGTGGATCACAAGTACTCTTCAACTTACCATAAGTAGTTTGGCACCATCCCCGGCAACGGCGCCATTTGATTCGTGCCACAGTAGGCTGAGCTGAATCAACAATATTTATATACCTAAGTTCCTCCTACTGCCGTAGTCAAGCTACTGCAGTATAGTGGTCTAGGGTCGAACACGGGGATGGGTTTTCATCCTAGAAATGGTTTGCATTAGGGCATGAAGGTAAGGCTTTCTATTTGGACTTTTTGGATTTGTGTCAAAAGCTGTAAATGGTTTAAACTGGAAATTGCAAAAACTGGAAATGGTAAAAACTGAAATTTAAAGTGAAGAAATTAAACTTTGAAGATTTAGGTCACCAACTTGACAAGCTAGGGCAAACACATGTCCTCAGGTTTTATCCTCCTATGTGAGTCAACACAGGATGCAGTTATGGCCCCTTTTTGTTTAAAACCCTAACATTCCTTTATCATTTTTCTAAGGCTAGTAAAGACCATCTAAAGAATCACAGCGCATCTCTCACCCGAGCACTGAACCCTAAAGTATGGAGAGTATTGGCCAAAACAATAAAAGTCAATGTTATTTAACCCTAATTTGAAGAACCCTAACATGTAAATATTATCTCAGAGGCTCGTAAAGACCATCTAAAGAACAACAGTCCTAAAGCATGGAGAGTATTGGCCAAATCAATAACATCCCATGTTATGCAACTATGTTTTGAGAATAAGGGCCATAAATACACTACCCGTAGCTTTTAATACAAGAGGACAACATGCATAAGCCCCACCACCAAGCTAGCTTCCTTCCTCTTCAAAGAAAGGAGGCTTAGCCAAGCATCTCTTGAGTTGTCATCCTCAAGAGGTGTGTTTGGCAGCCGGGAAAGGGAGAGAAAGAAGAGAGAGAAGAGAGAAAAGAATAAAGCAAAACCTAAAATAAAAGACTTTATTTACAAAAGCAGTAAAAGAAAATAACTTACAAATCACCAAAAACTTGTATTCCCTTCTATCCACCTCCTTTATTACAAAACATGAGGGGTATTTATAAGCCTCCTCAAAGTATGAAACTACCAAAAACCCTAATAACTAGGCTAAGTTATAGGACAATTGGGTAATAAACCAAGTTTGGAAGGCGGTTGCATTAATTACAGAGGATGACAAGGCCTGCAAATTTCGCTAGAGGTGAGAATTTCGCTAATTAGCGAATTTGGCAAGGGTTAGCGAATTTGGCAATGGCTTAGCGAAATTGGCAAGTGTTTAGCGAATTTGGCAGGGTTGGAATTTCGCTAGCTAGCGAAATTTCGCTAAGCTAGCGAAATTGTCAGTGAGAAGCGAATTTCGCAAATGCACAGTGCAAGTTGGCTAGCGAATTTCGCAATTTGTGCTGAGATTGCGAACTGTTTGCGAACAGTTTGCGAAATTCGCTAGGATTGCGAATGGGTTGCGAACAGGTTGCGAAAATTCCTGTTTTGCTGTTCCTGCATGCCTCTCGTCCTGTCTTCAACTGCATCTCATTTCCTCCACTTTTCCTTTGTTTTTCCATTGATTTTTGGGCTTGTTGATGGCTGAGACTAAACTTCCAACCTCATGATTGATCATTTGCATTGTGGTTGAAGCCTAGAAGTGCATAAATACCTACAAAACAACCAAAAACATGCTCCAAATGGCATAAGTGTTACTAAGATGACATGAACACTTCAATTGGGATATATGACATGATTAATGATCAAAAAGTACTCAAAACCTATCTAATATAGGGTTCAAAATTGCACTTTTTGAGCACTAATCACACCCCCCAACCGAAACGTTGCTAGTCCCTTAGCAATGCAAAATAAGAATTGAGATGCATGTGGTGATTTTCAAAAAGGTTGTGATTCAAAAAGGTTGATTATACATATACACATTACTTTAAACTGAAAGATTGAAATCAAAATTTGAAAACCTATATGAAAAGACTCAAATCCATACAAGAACAATTCTAGGTCAATATTGGGTCCATAATTCTCAACTTGAATTTCCACCTAAGTCTAATTGGTTCTTTATATAACCAGATTAAGCTAATAAACTGCAAAATTGCCACCTCCCCCCAACCTAGCACTGACATGGCCTTAAGTTGTTGAACAACCTAGATAGGGCTAGCTACTCTTTTCCTATTTTATTCATTAACATCATAGAGTGCAATGCTTAAAATCCGACTTCACCAAAGTCCGTGTAACGGGGGTCCACCGATGACTCCCAACCAATTTAAGGTTTAGGGCATCAAGCCAAAAGGATCACTCGACCACTAACTCTAAAGGCTTCACCCCGGACTCCGAATGACTTCGAAAATTAAGTACCCACAAGTCATTAAACTTCACCTATCCACCCATGTAACGAACACTAAATCGATGACTCCCAGCCAATTAAGGCTTAGGGCATCGGGTTTCAAAGGCTTTCGCCATACACCCCTCGGACCGTGCTCGGGTTTCAAAGCAAAAATTCACGACTTTATTTTTCTTTTTCTGCTTTTCTTTTTCTTTTTCTTCTTGCTTTTTCTTTTCTTTTTCTTTTCTTTTCCTTTTTGGAAGACAACATTGGTCTTCAAATGTGGGTAACTCAAACCTATCCTAGGTTGTCAACATACCTAAGGCCGGCTATGCAAAGCGAAAGAAGGCACACAATTTTACAGCCTATAAGAACAATCTGGAGTGCAGTGTGTGAATTAGCATAAAGGGAGAAAATTTCCAAGTTGAGCATGCTGGACTGTGACTGACCAAAATTTAATTCAAGCATGGAATTCGTCCTAGCATATAGGTGACAACATGATGATTCAATCATCCAGCTTAATTCAATTGTCCAATTGAAGCAATTCAATTGTCCAATTTGAAGCAATTCAATTGTCCAATTGAAAAGAAAAACATATACTTGTACATAGGGGACACAGTAAACACAATATGCAAAAAGCTGAATATATATATAATCTGAGTAGCTTTTGATATAGCCAAAATGGCTAGTACATGAATACAAGCTACACACAAACATATCACTGCCTACTATGGCTAATACAAAAAAAATTCCTAATCAAAATCAGTAGGCAGTTGATAAAGCTGAAACTGTACATAAACCAAAAAGAAACCTAACCACCTCACTGCTGTGGTGGTGGTGAAGCTACTGCAGCTGCTGCCAGGATATCCAATGAGGCTGCATCAGTGGCAGGCTCCTCTCTCTGGGCAGGATCATGAGGAAGACCCAGATGGGTCATGATCTGATGAAGCATGGAATGGCACTGTCCCAAAGTGGCCTCAGCTCGAGCCAATCTCTGGTCATGTGCTGCATGCTGGGCTGCCTGAGTGGCTGCGAGTGTGCAGATCGCATCCATCACTCCAGCCATCTCCCTCGAGCTGACATGTGTATACTCCGGTGACTGGTGTGCTGAATATGAAGGCCCGGGAGTATCTGTAGGGGCTGCAGCTGAAGTAGTGGGTGGAGGAGATGGAGGGGAACGATCTGAAATAGGAGTGGGAGGCCTCTGTACCTCGGGCTCAGGAGCAGGCATATCATCTGCATGGTGGTCATCAGCCTCCTGATCCGGTACCTCCTCCTGGTCTCGCTGGCGTATATGGAAATGGACGGGCATAGTCATAACCCGGTCCACTGCTACTACATGTAGGCATCTGTCTCGCATCTCTATCCCAGGCTCCTCTGGAAATCCCATCTGCTCAAGAACATAGGAAAGAAGCCTCGGCATAATAAGTGGTATGCTCTCTGCGCGTGCGAGGTCTCTCCTATGGACCTTCTCCTCAAACTGTAAGAGCGAAGTCATCACCAGCTCGGATGGGCTAAACCAGAAATTGCCCGAGATCCGGTACAATGCCTCCAGGATAGGTCCCCTCCTCTGCACATAATGCTGCAGAGGGAATAAGCAGGTGCGCAGCAGATGGTCGATGATCAGCATATGAGGCGGAAGCTGCCTCCGATAAAGGACTGGACCAGCTGTAGCATCCCTGGCCAGTGCTCGAACCATCGCTCTGGGCGGAGGGTGGGCCCAATCTCTATAACCCTCAGCATTGCGCGGCGGTATGCGCAATCTCAAGGCTGCAGAAATAACCGCTGGACTGAGTACACCACGGCGGTCATCTATCCTGAAATGGATCTCTAATGAACCATCTGCATCCCGAGAGGTCATGGAGTGGTAGAACTGCCGGACCACTCTCGGGTAGTAGAACTGTCGTGGAGTCATAAACTGGGAGGAGCGAATACCTCTCGATCAATCTCATCGACTCCTGGTATCTGGGGTCGGCCATCAATCCAGGAACGTCGTAGAACGACTCCTGCTGAAATGGTCGGCTACGTATATCTGTATTCCCCGGAATGGGGTGTCCTACGAACATAGGCCTCCTGATCCGCGAGGCCGGTGATAGCTGAGGTGAAGGTGTCGTCTCAGCTGCTGATGCGACTGGTGATGGTGGCGGTCTAGAAGATGATGACTCGCCTGGGCCCGAAGTGCAGGCCCGCTTGGAAGGCCGGGCCCTCCTAGCTCTCCTCTGAGGTACTGGGGATGGGGCCCGGGGTCCCATCCGTGTCTGGTAACGTCTGAATCCCAGAGGCTCGTCAGGTACGGCCTCGGGGACAGGTGATGGCTCTGGTACTGGCTCTGGTACTGGCTCTACGGCCTCTCGCTCGGGTGTGCTAAATCTCACCCGAGGCCGAACACGGGACCCACCCCTCGTACGGACCATATCTGATATCTAAAATAAACTGCTGGAAAGGAGTGGACTCACTGAATATGTAGCTGGGGCCTATATGTCTGAACTGAAGCTCCCTGAACACAACTGAATCCCCCTGAACCAAACTATCCAAACCAGGGCTTGCTGACTGAGACTGAAATGGACCCTGGACTGATAACCGAAGGCTCGAAATATGATCAGACACTGATGCAGAGCTCCTCTAAACTGAACCGAGAGCACAGAAGTAGTGACTCAGGCAGAGGTGAGGGCTCGTACGCGCGTGGTGAGGGCTCACTCACGGCTCAGGCAGGATGACTGTGGAGGCTCGGCTACTGCTCGGCTCTGATGATGCGAAAAGTGACTCTGGTCACGGCAGTGATGAAGGCTAGGGAGGGCTCAGTCAGGGCTGAAGCACGGCTACTGCAGCGAACAGGGCACGGCGGCAGTGGGAGCTCAGGGCACGGCGGCAGTGGGAGCTCAGGGCACGCTGGGAGGGGGAGAATATGAAGTGTGTTTTAGGCCAACCCCCTCCCGTATTTTTATAAGCGCAGAGAGGTAGCCGAAGGGTCTCTCCCACCAATTTTTCGCTAAGCCCAGCGAATTTCTGCCCAGATGGTCTTTCTGCATTCAAAAACTTTAAAATTAATTACTAATATTAAATAATAAAATAACTAAAAATTATTGTTAGTAAATTTACTATAATACTATGATTAGTATTTGAAACATACTATTTTCATATACAACTAAATTATAAAGAAAGGAAAAATTGCTAAGTTAAAAATTTTTGAAAAATTATTTAGACTAACAGAATTAACTAATATAAGACAAAAATTAAAATTTGTGAACTGCTATCCGGTTTTTGAAAACACCGAACCAGTTCAAGTTCAGCAATACTCAAGGGGGATCAAGGAGAATGATCTCCTCAGCCCATGCAGTGGCCTGGGCTGGCTCCATGATGTTGGGTGCCCAATTGTTGATCAGTTCCTCAGTGATGGCTGTTGAATTGAGCAATTGGCTTGCTGTTGGTGTTGTTGGCAAGACCAATTCTTCTTTATCTCCAAGGTTGATTACTCCTTGCATTTCCTGGACACTGTGTTTTCCTGCACATTGATCATTTGAAACAATTTCATCAGAATTTTGATTTTCAATTTCTAGCAACTCATGTTTGTTGTTCAAATGAAAGATATTCAACTCCATGGTCATGTTACCAAAAGTTAATTGCATGACTCCATTCCGGCAATTGATGATTGCATTGGCAGTGGCCAGAAATGGTCTTCCTAAGATGATTGGCACATGATTGGGTTCACTAGCAATTGGTTCAGTGTCAAGTACCACAAAATCTACTGGGTAGTAGAATTTGTCTATCTTAACTAGGACATCCTCAACTATCCCCTTAGGGATTTTCACGGATCTATCGGCCAATGAGAGTGTGATGTTAGTAGGTTTAAGTTCACCTAAACCTAGCTGCTTGTATACTGAATACGGCATTAGGTTTACACTGGCTCCTAAATCAAGCAAGGACTTTTCTATGCAATTCCCACCAATATTGACTGAAATTGTGGGAGAACCAGGATCTTTGTATTTGACAGGGTATTTGCTTTGAATTATGGCACTGACATGTTCAGTGAGAAATGCTTTCTTCTCAATGCCTAATCCCTTCTTAATTGTACAAAGATCTTTCAAAAATTTTGCATAAGCAGGAACTTGTTTGATTAGGTCAAGTAAAGGTATGTTAACCTTCACTTGCCTTAAAACCTCAAGAATGCCTGCTTGTTGAGATGCCTTCTTCTTACCTCTAAGTGCTTGTGGAAATGGAGGTGGTATACGGTATTTCATTGAATCTTCCTCTAGGAGGATATGCTCAGGTTTCAATTCTTCTCCTTGCCTAGGTTCTTCAACAGGTTTTGGCATAGGCTGATCAACCTCTTTTCCACTTCTCAGGGTAATTATGGCCTTAACCTCATCCATTCCCGATCCTACCTCATGAATCCCCTTAGGATTTGGAACTGTTTGTGATGGAAACCTCCCTTTCTCTTGTACCTCAAGCAACTTGTTAATCTTGGTGATTGAATACTGTAGGTTGTCAATTTTCTGGTTGAGATTACTCTCAAGCCCATCTATTCTCTTATTCAGTGTACTTTCTACAGTATCAATCCTTTGTGCCAATTGCGCATTAATTCCTTTTTGTTCCTCAACAAAGTTGCCTACCACCTTACTCAAATTCAATATAGCTTGTTCTACTGGAGAAGAGGATGTTGGTTGTTGTGACTGTGAGGGAAAACCAAACTGAGGTTTAGCACCTGGGGGTACATAAGCAGGGGGGTTGGGTCTCCATGCAAGATTAGGGTGATTCCTCCAATTGGAATTGTAGGTATTACCATATGGAGCATTAGATTGTTGTGGCTTGTATTGTCCTACAGTGTTTGCACATTCTGACATCAAATCCTTCACTGCAGGAGCCATAGGACACTGTTCTGTTGGGTGTGCAGGGGATTGGAAATTGGTGCAAGGATTAGACTGTACAGTATTTTCAGTCACTGCATGAACCTCTTGGAGCTGTTTGCCTTCAAGCTCCTCTACCTTCCTGGCTAGGGTGGAAATCCTAGCTCTCATTTCTATGTCTTCAGGCAGTGCATACATCCCACCCCTTTGGTTGACTGGTGGTTTCATCCTATCCGTTTCTCTAGGGTTAAGCTCATCCCAACCCTTAGAAGTTTCAGCCACGTAATTTAAGAAATCCATGGCTTCATCAGGATGTTTGCTTAAAAAGTCTCCCCCACACATGGTTTCTAAAAGCTGCCTCATGGCAGGAGACATACCACCATAGAAGTGGTTCACTAACATCCATGTGTCAAACCCATGGTGTGGACATGCACTGATGGTTTCCATAAATCTCTCCCAACACTGGTAGAATCTCTCACCATCCTGAGCTGCAAAGGTATAAATTTGCCTTTTCAAATTATTAGTCTTATGAGTACTGAAAAACTTCTTCAGGAATTCAGCTTGCAGCTCAGCCCAATTTCTTATGGTTCTAGGCCTCAATGAGTTGAGCCATATCTTGGCCTTGTCCTTTAGAGTCAATGGAAATGCCTTTAGCTTCAGCAAATCCATGTCCATCATACCTTCCTTGAAGGTAGTGCAAACCTCCTCAAAATCCCTTATATGAGTGTATGGATTTTCATTTTCCATACCATGATATGTGGGGAGTAGGGGTACCAAATAAGGCCTCACTGCTACATCTTCAGCAGGAGGAATGATACAGGATGGGGCACTAACTCTAGGAGGGTGGATGTGATCCCTCATGGTTCTATATGTATTTGGATTCATAGGGGTTCCTGGTTGACTTTGTTGTTCCTCAGGTATGGGATCCATGGTATCAGTTTGCACACTGACTTCACTAGCTAGGTCAAGTTGTGTACTTATCCTATACAATCTACCTGATGTGTCTCTATCCCACTGTTGCATACACAGTTGTTACACAATTAAAGAGACAACAAAGAGCAACAAACAACCTGCAAAAAGATTAAAATTAACTAACAACAATAAAACTGACTGAATGAAAAACTGAAACTGAAACAGTGCAGTTACTGCAAAGTGAAGCAAACTGGCAGTTCCTGCAACTGAGTTGCAAAAAGAGGTAAAAAGGTTACCTTCACTTGTGATGTGGATCACAAGTACTCTTCAACTTACCATAAGTAGTTTGGCACCATCCCCGGCAACGGCGCCATTTGATTCGTGCCACAGTAGGCTGAGCTGAATCAACAATATTTATATACCTAAGTTCCTCCTACTGCCGTAGTCAAGCTACTGCAGTATAGTGGTCTAGGGTCGAACACGGGGATGGGTTTTCATCCTAGAAATGGTTTGCATTAGGGCATGAAGGTAAGGCTTTCTATTTGGACTTTTTGGATTTGTGTCAAAAGCTGTAAATGGTTTAAACTGGAAATTGCAAAAACTGGAAATGGTAAAAACTGAAATTTAAAGTGAAGAAATTAAACTTTGAAGATTTAGGTCACCAACTTGACAAGCTAGGGCAAACACATGTCCTCAGGTTTTATCCTCCTATGTGAGTCAACACAGGATGCAGTTATGGCCCCTTTTTGTTTAAAACCCTAACATTCCTTTATCATTTTTCTAAGGCTAGTAAAGACCATCTAAAGAATCACAGCGCATCTCTCACCCGAGCACTGAACCCTAAAGTATGGAGAGTATTGGCCAAAACAATAAAAGTCAATGTTATTTAACCCTAATTTGAAGAACCCTAACATGTAAATATTATCTCAGAGGCTCGTAAAGACCATCTAAAGAACAACAGTCCTAAAGCATGGAGAGTATTGGCCAAATCAATAACATCCCATGTTATGCAACTATGTTTTGAGAATAAGGGCCATAAATACACTACCCGTAGCTTTTAATACAAGAGGACAACATGCATAAGCCCCACCACCAAGCTAGCTTCCTTCCTCTTCAAAGAAAGGAGGCTTAGCCAAGCATCTCTTGAGTTGTCATCCTCAAGAGGTGTGTTTGGCAGCCGGGAAAGGGAGAGAAAGAAGAGAGAGAAGAGAGAAAAGAAAGCAAAACCTAAAATAAAAGACTTTATTTACAAAAGCAGTAAAAGAAAATAACTTACAAATCACCAAAAACTTGTATTCCCTTCTATCCACCTCCTTCTTTATTACAAAACATGAGGGGTATTTATAAGCCTCCTCAAAGTATGAAACTACCAAAAACCCTAATAACTAGGCTAAGTTATAGGACAATTGGGTAATAAACCAAGTTTGGAAGGCGGTTGCATTAATTACAGAGGATGACAAGGCCTGCAAATTTCGCTAGAGGTGAGAATTTCGCTAATTAGCGAATTTGGCAAGGGTTAGCGAATTTGGCAATGGCTTAGCGAAATTGGCAAGTGTTTAGCGAATTTGGCAGGGTTGGAATTTCGCTAGCTAGCGAAATTTCGCTAAGCTAGCGAAATTGTCAGTGAGAAGCGAATTTCGCAAATGCACAGTGCAAGTTGGCTAGCGAATTTCGCAATTTGTGCTGAGATTGCGAACTGTTTGCGAACAGTTTGCGAAATTCGCTAGGATTGCGAATGGGTTGCGAACAGGTTGCGAAAATTCCTGTTTTGCTGTTCCTGCATGCCTCTCGTCCTGTCTTCAACTGCATCTCATTTCCTCCACTTTTCCTTTGTTTTTCCATTGATTTTTGGGCTTGTTGATGGCTGAGACTAAACTTCCAACCTCATGATTGATCATTTGCATTGTGGTTGAAGCCTAGAAGTGCATAAATACCTACAAAACAACCAAAAACATGCTCCAAATGGCATAAGTGTTACTAAGATGACATGAACACTTCAATTGGGATATATGACATGATTAATGATCAAAAAGTACTCAAAACCTATCTAATATAGGGTTCAAAATTGCACTTTTTGAGCACTATCACTTTCAATCAATTTCATTCATGTGGGGGATTGTTGGAAAAAAAATAGGGTTTGAGCATAATAAATTAGCTATCTTTGAGCTAAAATTAAAATGGGTCCCACAAACTCTTTGTAGTGGGTCCACATGGGAATGTGTTCTCCTTCATGAGGAGATGAATATTGTATATTGAGTTGCTCAAAACCATTAAGGAGTGAATTAGAAATTGTCTCCAAACATCACCACTTGAAAATGGTAACAAAAGCTTTAAGTTGTGTCCCACATAAGATGAGAACAAGACTTTTAAAGAGTATATATACACCTACCTTGTAGTGGGGTTTGAGTCCCAAGGGGCACCCCAGTTTGTGGAAGGGGGAGGACCTAGCACATGCTTGGTTCACCACACGCGCGCCGCCGCCCGCCTTGCCACGACCCGACCGGCCAGGCTCGGGTAAGGGTGTGGATGTGATTTAGCCAAGCCCTATCTTTTTGGAGAAAGGTGTCTATTGGTTGTGTATATATTTTTCAGACTTGAAACGCTGTCGTTTTGCGACGAGCATAGGTTACCATTGGACTCCAAACGCTATCATTTGGAAGCATTGTTTGACTGAATGAGTGTCTTCTCCACACAGACGCGACTATGTCTGTTTGCCATGAACATAACAGACACGACCCAAGCTTCATGCCTGTACCAAACAGTCATGAGTAAGTCTATAAATATGACACACATTCAAGCATTTAGACATAGAGAAAAAAGGAAAAAGAAATTGAATTCATTTTCATTACATATCATCTTCATTTTAAGAGAGCGAGTTCTGCACAAGTTTCTGGTTTGATCGCCAACCATTGGGAGTGCTTTCCTTTGAGTTGGGAGATCATTTTATCTTAGGAGACGTATTGCCAAGAACTCGAAGCACCATTACGAGGGCAATAAATTGTCTTAAGGAAATTGTGTCTAACACAAGACTTGATCAGTTTTTGATTTCTGCAAACAGGTTCCATTTATTGCATTACAGTTATGTTCATCATTTTTTGTTATGTTCTCATAGTCATACTAATATAGGTAGTCAACATTGTATACCCATATATAGCCCAGGTAAATATTTTGTTTACTTGTCTGGAATTTTTTGATTTTGGTGTAAGAAAACTATTCTCTTTACAATAATATCAAAACCCAAATTTGTTTCTCTCATAATGCAATTAGGGAAAGTATTTTTGCAGGACAATGCAGTCCTCCTAGCCCTTTATGGGGCCATAATAGCCTTGTGAGCGGTTTGATGGCCCAAGAATGCTTATATCCCACAAATTAACTTGTACAACATTATTCAAGAGTGAATTTATACAGAATTTAATTTCGGGTAAGAAATCCTTCAATTTTCTTCTCAATTTTATTATCTTACATGCAAAACACTCTGTTTTCATTTTTCTTTGACTTTTCTTTGTATCTGCTTCTCTATATGTTTGTTAAAATGCTCAGATTAGTAGGTTTGACTTTTCTTTGTATTTGCTCCTCAATATGTTTGTTAAAATGCACAGATTAGTAGGTTTGAAAATTTGTTTTTCCCATCTTTAAACCATTATCACAGATTTCTTCTTCCTTAAGAAACTTATGATCGAAGTTAAAGGAGGCAGGTCTTGGATTGCCCTAAAGATTTTGCTCTGTTTTCATATCTACTAGATGACTAATGCAGAAAGTTCTTTTGCCCTAACTTCAATTTAAGTCTACTGGTGGATGTATTTATTTCAGGTAATCCTTACCCAAGTATGGCTGACTACAGCATCATAGATTTTACATTTGATTTGTTAACAGTGTTGTACTCATTTATATTTTTCTTTAACTTCTTGTCTTGTCTCTACTCTCTGTGCATGTATTAGAATAGATGAAACAGTAGTCTATTGCTATGTTTTCTTAATATCAACTCAAACCAAAACACAACATACATGAACCACTTGATTATTATGTTAGCTATTGATAGAGTTAGAGACTGAGTATAGAGAAACATCATGTTTTATACCAGTTGAACCTTTTTTGGCTTGAAAATCATATCTTTACTTATGATGTGTATTTTCATGGTTAAAAATTAACTATTGTAATTCTTTTCTAAAATGATGTTGCTATCTTATGTTTACATTTTTCACATTTGCAATGGGTCAAGGATTTTTTTTGAATATCAATGTTTTCAGTTTGTTGTTAAATGTACTAATGGTAGTGCTTGGACTTCTCTATCAATGGGTTCAATAAATGTTGCAGAGAGTTTTTTCTGTCGGATAATGGGGATTAGGTTCATAATCAAATTGCAAGACTTGCAAGCTAGAGTTGGTGTCTCCATCATTGCAGCCTCAAAACATCACCATTCTGGAAATTCTTAAAATACCTTTCTTGTTTAGCTGCTTCAT
>JAREIK010006416.1:0-27805 GCA_029783825.1 Sapria himalayana
GTTTAGTGATTTAAATGCTTAGGCATTTAGTGGTGTATAGGTTTTATTTAAACAATAGAATAACAAAAAAAAATATTTGTTTTTATTTTTTAACATTTTAAAAGGTTATAACCTTTGAAAATATAATAATTTTAAAATTTTTTTTTAAAAGTGAATACAATATTTAGTTATAATAATCATTTTATTTATATATCATATATATTCAATATAAACATTTTTATTGATAAATATTCTAATAATTATTAAAAAATAACTTAATAATCTATTATTAATAAGATAGATATCAATTAAAATATATTTACAAAACATAAAATAATTCAGAAGCATAGTAAAATATATTAGTATACAATAATTTTTTGTTTTGAAATTTTATTTTCTTTTAAAAAGTTTATCTATGATTTTTTTGATGAAAAATAATTTATATAAATTATATTTGTGTAACGCATAGATTATTTTGTAATTAATATTTATATATAAATAAACAAATAAATAATTAAAATGAATATTTAAAATTATAATAAAAAAAATAAGATTTATTATTTATTATTTAGGAATACCGGTTTAATTTAAATTAGATCTGTCTCACTAATAATTTATTTTGTAATTAATATTTTTATAATAATAAACTGATAAATAATTAAAATAAAAATTTAATATTATACTGGATAAAAATTATTATGAGATTTATTATTTATTATTAATGTATACCAGTTAATAGTTTAAGTATTTAGAGGTTTTGTCGTTTAGGAGTTTAGCAATTTATATTTTTATGGTTTTAGTGGTTTATAGGTTTTATCTAAAAAATAAAATATCAAAAAATATATTTTAATTATTTTTCGATATTTTCAAAGGTTATAACCTTTCAAAATAAATTATTTTTAAAATTTTTTTAAAAAGTGAATACAATCGTTAGTTATAATAATCATTATATTTATATATCATATAAATTCAATATAATCAATTTTATTGATAAATATTTTAATAATGATCAAAAATAAATTAATAATCTATTATTAATAAGATAGATATCAATTAATATATAATTACAAAACCTAAAAAGATTCAGAAGCAAATCAAAATATATTACTTTATAATAATTTTTTGCTCTAAAATTTTTTTTCTTTTAAAAAGTTTATCTATAATTTTTTGATGAAAAACAATTTATATAAATTATATTTGTATAACTCAATTTATTTTGTTATTAATATTTATATATGAATAAACAAATAAATAATTAAAATGATTATTTAAAATTATAATAAAAAAAATTGAGATTTATTATTTATTATTAAGGGATACAAATTTAATTTAAATTAGATCTGTCTCACTAATAATTTATTTTGTAATTAATATTTATATAAAATTAAATTGATAAATATATAAAATAAAAATTTAAAATTATAAAGAATAAATATTAAAATGAGATTTATGAATTATTATTAATCTATACCAGTTTAATGGAATAAGTATTTAAAGGTTTTGTCATTTAGGAGTTTATCAATTTATGTTTTTAGGCTTTTAGTGGTTTATAGGCTTTATTTAAAAAACAAAATAATAATAAATATATTTTTATTATTTTTTAATATTTTCAAATGTTATAACCTTTCAAAATATAATAATTTTTAAATTTTTTTCAAAAGTGAATACAATCTTTAGTTATAATAATCATTATATTTATATATCATATAAATTCAATATAAAGAATTTTATTGATAAATATTCTATTAATGATCAAAAAATAAATTAATAATCTATTATTAATAATATAGTTTTCAATTTAAAAAAAAGATAGATATTAATTAAAATATAATTATAAAACCTAAAAAGATTCAAAATCAAAGCAAAATATATTACTATATAATAATTTTTTGTTTAGAAATTTTTTTTTTCTAAAAAGTTTATTTATAATTTTTTGATGAAAAATAATATAAATAAATTATATTTGTCTAACTCAATTTATTTTGTAATTAATATTTATGAATAAATAAACAAATAAATAATTAAAATGAATATTTAAAATTATAATGAAAAAAAAATAAGATTTATTATTTATTATTTAGGGATACCAGTTTAATTTAAATTAGATTTGTCTCACAAATAATTTATTTTATAATTAATATTTCTATAAAAATAAACTGATAAATAATTAAAATAAAAATTTAAAATTATACTGAATAAAAATTAAAATGAGATTTAAGATTTATTATTAATGTATACCAGTTTAATGGTTTTAGTATTTACAGGTTTTGTCGTTAGGTGTTTAGCAATTTATGTTTTTAGGCTTTTAGTGGTTTATAGGTTTTATATAAAAAAATAAAATAACACAAAAAATTTCTATAATTTGTTATTATTTTCATAGGTTATAATCTTTCAAAATATAATAATATTTATAATTTTTTGAAATGTGAATAGAATATTTAGTTATAATAATATTTATAATTATATATCATATAAATTCAATATAAACAATTTTATTGATAGATAATATAAAAATGATCAAAAATTAAATTAATAAACTATTAATAAAAAGATAGATATTAATTAAAAAATATTTACAAAACCCAAATTGATTCAAAATTAAAGTAAAATATATTACTAGATAATAATTTTTAATTTTTAAATTTTTACTTCTATTATAAGCGTATATTTTTTTATTAAAAACAAATAATTAAATTATATTTGTCGCACTCATACTTTATTTTGTAATAAATATTTCTATAAAAATAAACTAATAAATAATCAAAACGAATATTTAAAATTATAATAAATAGAAATAAAATTTGATTTATTAATTACTAAGTAATTTATAGAAGTATAATGGTATATGTTGGGTAATTGCGCTTCCACGGTAGTAAGATTAAGAAACAGAAACAACAGAAACACAGAACACAAGAAATATATATCCCAATCCAGCAGACATCCACGACAGAATCAAAAAAACAAGATTAACACTGAAAATAACATGGTTCATTAGTCGCTTAGTAAAACTAGCTACATCCACGAGAAAACGCTTATGCATTACAAATTAAAACCAAAATAGAAATGTCTTATAGTATGCAGCACACAGAGTAGTCGCGAAAAATCATGCAGAGAGAAGAGAGAGATGATGAACAGTTTCATGGGTCAAAAACAGTCACACGAAAAATAAATTTACAAATCATTTTATTTTAAAAAAATATCTCAGTTCATTTAACCGCAGCGGGTCGACTCAAGGAACGGGACCTCCGTTATTGTGCTACTACTGCATTTCTGGCCTTTTAATATTTCTTTTCCTGCACTTACATGAAAATATTAAAACAGAAAAAACATTTTGTTATACAAACAGATTATTAAATAAAAAGAAATTACATATACAACAGTATATGTATTTAGGCATTATGGCGTTAAGGAGTTTACTGATTTAACTGTGTATCCATTTAGTGGTTTATAGTTTTTATTTAAAATATAAAATAAAATAAAATTATTTTTATTATTTTTTGATATTTTCAAAGGTTACCTTTGAAAATATATTAATTTTTATATTTTTTTCAAAAAGGGAATAAAAAATTTATTTATAATAATCATAAATGTTATATATCATATAAATTCTATATAAATAATTGTATTCAAAGATTTTCTAATAATTATCAAAAAATTAATTAATAATATATTATGAATAACATTGATATTACTTAAAATATAATATCAAAACCAAAAATGATTCAAAAGCAAAGCAAAATATATTACTTAATAATAATTATTTGTTTTTAAATTTTTATTCTTTTTATAAGCTTATCTATTTTTTGATGAAAAATAGTTTTATAAATTATATTTGTAACTCATAATTTATTTTATAATTAATATAGACATTTAAATAAAAAACTAAAGAATCAAAATAAATTTTTAAATTATAATGAAAACAAATAAAAATGAGATTTATTAATTATTATTTAGGGTATACCGATTTAAAGGATTATCTATATAGGGGTATCGGGATTTTGTAGTTTAGTGATTTAAGTGATTAGGCATTTAGTGGTTTATACGTTTTATTTAAACAATAAAATAACAAAAAAAAATATTTTTTTTCACATGTTAAAAGGTTATAATCTTTAAAAATATAATAATTTTAAATTTTTTTACAAAAGTGAATATAATATTTAGTTATAATAATTATTAAACATATATCATATAAATTCAATATAAACATTCTTATTGATAAATATTATAATAATGATAAAAAATAATTTAATAATCTATTATTAATAAGTTAGATATCAATTAAAAAATAATTACAAAACCTAAAATGATTCAAAAACAAAGCAAAATATATTATTATATAATAATTTTTTGTTTTTAGTTTTTTTTCTTTTAATTTGTTTATCTATATTTTTTTGTTGAAATATAATTTATATAAATTATATTTGTATAACTTATACTTTATTTTGTAATTAATATTTATATAAAAATAAACAAATAAATAATTAAAATGAATATTTAAAATTATAATAAAAAAATTAGATTTATTATTTATTATTTAGGGTATACCAGTTTAATTTAAATTATATCTGTCTCACAAATAATTTTTTTTGTAATTAATATTTCTATAAAAATAAACTGATAAATAATTAAAAAAAATTTAAATTATACTTAATAAAAATTAAATTGAGATTTATGATTTTGTCGTTAATGTACACCTGTTTTATAGGTTTGTCATTAAAAAGTTTAGCAATTTATGTTTTTAGGTATTTAGTGTTTTATAGGTTTAATTTAAACAATAAAATAACAAAAAAATGGTAATTTTTTATCATTTTCATAGGTTATAACCTATGAAAATATAATAATATTTAAAATTTTTTGAAATGTGAATACAATATTTAGTTATAATAATATTAATAATTATATATCATATAAATTCAATATAAACAATTTTATTGATAGATAATATAATAATGATCAAAATTTAAATTAATAAACTATTAATAAAATGATTGATTTTAATTAAAAAATATTTACAAAACACAAATTGATTCAAAATTTAAGTAAAATATATTACTGGATAATAATTTTTAAATTTTAAATTTTTACTTCTTTTATAAGCATATATATTTTTTTATTAAAAATAAATTAATTAAAATATATATGTCACTCTCATAATTGAATTTGTAATAAATATTTATATAAAAATAAACTAATAAATATTTAAAATGAATATTTAAAATTATAATAAATAGAAATAAAAATTAGATTTATTAATTATTAAGTAGTATATAGCGGTTTAATGGTTTATGTATTTAGGCATTATGAAGTTTAGTAGTTTACTGATTTAACTGTGTATCCATTTAGTGATTTTAAGGTTTTATTAAAAAAATAAAATAATAAAAAATTTATTTTTATTATTTTTTGATATTTTCAAAGTTTATGACCTTTGGAAATATGATAATTTTTAAATTTTTTTTAAATGTTAATAGAATATTTAGTTATAAGAATCATTATATTTATATATCATATAAATTCAATATAAATAATTTAATTGATAAATATTCTAATAATGATCAAAAAATAAATTAATAATGTATTATTAATAAGATAGATATTATTTTAAATATATTTTAAAAACGTAAATTTATTCAAAATCAAAGTAAAATATATTACAAAATTATACTTTCTTTGATGTTTTGCTTCTTTTTATAAGTTTATATTTTTTGTTATTAAAAGTAAATTATTTAAATTATATGTCTTCCTTATAATTAATTTTTAAATTATAATTCTATAAAAATAAACTAATAAATAAATAAAATGAATATTTAAAATTATAATGAATACAAATAAAATAGTGATTTATTATTTATTATTCAGGATATACTAGTTTAATGGTTTAAGTATTTAGGTGTTTTAGGGTTTAGTGATTTAAGTGTTTAGGCCTTTAGTGATTATAGTTTTTATTTAAAGATTGAAAAAATAAAAAATTTAATTTTTTGATTTTTTTTTAATTTTTGAAGGTTATAACCTTTGAAAATATAATAATTTTTAATTTTTTTAAAATGTGAATATAATATTTAGTTATAATAATCTTAATAATTATATATAATGTTAACTCAATATAAATAATTTAATTAATACAAATTATAATAATGATCAATAAAAAATAAATAAACTATTATTAATAAGAATGATATAAATTAAAATATAATTACAAAATCTAAAATGATTCAAAATCAAAATAAAATATATTACAAATTAAGGAATTTTTGTTTTTAAAATTTTGCCTCTTTTTTTAATGATATATATTTTTTTTGATGAAAAATAAACTATTTAAATTAGATCTGTCTCACTAATAATTTATTTTGCAATTAAAATTTCTATAAAAATAAACTAATAAATAATTAAAATAAAAATTTAAAAGCATACATAATAAAAATTAAATTGAGATTTATGATTTTTTATTAATGTACACATGTTTAATGGTTTTAGCATTTAGTGGTTTTTTCATTTAGGAGTTTAGCAATTTATGTTTTTAGGCATTTAATGGTTTATAGTTTTTATTTAAACAATGAATTAACAAAAAAAAAATTGTAATTTTTTCTCATTTTCTTATGTTATAACCATTGAAAATATAATAATATTTAAAATTTTTTGAAATGTGAATACAATATTTAGTTATAATAATATTAATAAATATTTATCATATAAATTCAATATAAACAATTTTATTGATAAATAATATAATAATGATCAAAAATTAAATTAATAAACTATTAATAATAAGATAGATATTAATTAAAGAATATTTACAATACCCAAATCGATCCAAGATTAAACTATAATAAATTACTGTATAATAATTTTTAATTTTTAAATTTTTAATTCTTTTATAAGCGTATATTTTTTTTTTGATTAAAATAAATTATTTAAATTATATTTGTTGCACTAATAATTTATTTTGTAAAAAATATTTTATAAAAATAAACAAATAAATAATTAAAATCAATATTTAAAATTATAATAAATAAAATAAAAATTAGATTTATTAATTATTAAGTACTACATTACGGTTTAATGGTGTATGTATTTAGGCATTATGAGGTTTAGTAGTTTACTGATTTAACTGTGTATGCATTTAGTGGTTTATAGGTTTTATTAAAAAAATAAAATAATTAAAAATTTATTTTTATTATTTTTTGATATTTTCAAAGGATATAACCTTTGAAAATATGATAATTTTTAAATTTTGTGTAAATGTGAATAAAATATTTAGTTATAATTATCATTATATTTATATATCATATAAATTTAATATAAACAATTTAATTGATAAATATTCTAATAATGATCAAAAAATAAATTTATAATCTATTATTAATAAGATAGATATCAATTAAAATATAATTAGAAAACCTAAAAAGATTTAGAAGAAAAGCAAATTATATTACTATATAATAATTTTTTGTTTTGAAATCTTTTTTTCTTTTAAAAAGTTTATCGATAATTTTTTGATGAAAAATAATATATATAAATTATATTTGTCTAATTCAATTTATTTTGTAATTAATATTTATATATAAATAAACAAATAAATAATTAAAATGAATATTTAAAATTATAATGAAAAAGAATGTGATTTATTATTTATTATTTAGGGATACTGGTTTAATTTAAATTAGATATATCTCACTAATAATTTATTTTATCATTTATATTTCTATAAAATAAATTGATAAATAATTAAAATAAAAATTTAAAATTATACTAAATAAAAATTAAAATTAGATTATGATTTATTATTAATGTATACCAGTTTAATGATTTAAATATTTAGAGGTTTTGTCGTTAAGAGTTTAGCGATTTATGTTTTTAGGCTTTTAGTAGTTTATAGGTTTTATTTAAAAAAATAAAATAACAAAAAAATTTCTATAATTTTTTTTCATTTTCATAGGTTATAACATTTGAAAATATAATAATTTTTAAAATTTTTTGAAATTTTGATACATTATTTTGTTATAATAATATTAATAATTATATATCATATAAATTTAATATACATAATTTTATTGATAGATATTATAATAATGATCAAAAATTAAATTTATGAACAAATAATATTAAGATAGATATTAATTAAAAAAATATTTACAAAACCCAAATTGATTCAAAATTAAAGTACCTTTTATTATTCGATAATAATTTTTATTTTTAAATTTATACTTCTTTTATAAGTGTATATTTTTATTAGATAAATTATATATTATTTAAATTATATTTTTCCCACTCATAATTTATTTTGTAATAAATATTTATAAATAAATACACTAATAAATAATTAAAATGAAAATTTAAAAATATAAAAAATAGCAATAAAAAAAAGATTTATTAATTATTAAGTAGTATTTAGTGGTTTAATGGTTTATGTATTTAGGCATTACGAGGTTTAGGAGTTGACTGATTTAACTTTATATGCATTTTGTAGGGCTGCTCACGGGACTAGGAGATTCGCGACCCGACCCGAAGTCTTGTCGCAAAAGAATCAGGACTGAGAAAAATCCATTGACTTTGACTTTCCCCATCCCATTCTGACACGTATTCTTTCATTTGGGATGGTTCCAGATCTTAAGCAATATCCATCCTTAGAACCGTCCCATCCTAAAAAACCGGTACTAGAAGCATGAATATATATATATATATATAACATGAAGATGCCACCATTTCTGCTACTGCCCATCCAATTCCAACGCACCTATTGCTATTTCGACGAGTTCCAGGCCACCTCATGCAGTTACAGCCGTGTTTAGTTAGGTCCTGCCCTCGTCCTTCCCACTTCTGGTTGCCTCCACCGTGTCTCAGATGCCACCAGCCTTTTGGTTTGTTTTTTTGACGATAATTGAGTGATTAATTATTATTATTGTGTGTGTTAGTCAGTTTTGTTGAGTATTGGTTATGGTGTTGTGGTTGGGCCAAATGAGTGGGCTGAATGTGTTATAGTCAGTTTTGTAGAGGTTGTTTGTTTGAAATATTTATATGTATTTATGCTTAACATATCATATTAATTAATGGCAATGCAGATAGCAAAATCCAGCGGTAAACGAAAAATACAATAAATTGAAGATGATCACATCTCAAATGATCAAAGTACTGGTAAATCCAATCATCATTCTTTCACGAATTTTCGTATTGTTAGGCAGGGTTTTCAACTCCAATTGTAAAAGAAAGTCAAGGTACATCTGAACCTCAAGCTCATAAAAAATATAAGTCTACTATTTAGGAAACTTATTAGATATTAGTTGATTCAGAGGGAAATGAAACAGGTAGGGCAGCTTGTATATGGTGTAGGAAAGAATATTTGGCAAAAATTGATCAAGGTACTTTGAGTTTATGAAAATACTTGAGAGAGACTTGTAGGAAATTTCAACAGAAAAAAGAATTAATAGAAGCTCACAAATGTAAAGACAAGTCACAATCTTTGTTGAGTTTCACTAAAGGTACTAGTTCAAAGGATAACAAATTAACTTGTTGGCAATTTGATCAACAACTAGTTAGGGATGCTTTAGTAAAAATGATCATAAAAGATGAATTGCCTTTTTGTTTTGTTGAGAGGGATGAGTTTAAGTAGTTTGGTGACGTTAGTGTGCCTCAATTTAAAATTCAATCTAGGCACTCTGTGTTGAGGTATTGTTTTTCTTTGTTGGTGAAGGAAAAGAAGAAATTATTTGATTGCATATCATCTCATTGTTGTAGAGTTTCATTGACTACCGACACTTGGACTAGTATTCAAAATTTGTCTTATATATGTTTGACTGTTCATTTCATTGATTCTCAAAGGAATATGCATAAAAGGCTTTTGAACCTATGTGTAATTAAAAGTCATTCTAGAGTTAATATTAGAAATGCTATTGAGTTTTGATTGAATGAATGGGGTTTTAGAAAGTTGATGTGCATTACTATTGACAATGCATCAAATAATGATGTTGCAGTTGAACAATTTAAAAAAAGGATTGTGTAGAAAAGTGTTGAACCTTTAAGAGGCAAGCATTTTCATATGAGATGTTGTGCTCATATCCTTAACCTAATTGTCAGAGATGGCATTCCAAAAGTTGAGGGTGCTATTAAAAAAATTAGAGGTGTGGTGAAATATGTGAGGAGCAGTCCTAAAAGATTAGATATGTTTAAGTTATGTGTTGAAGAAGGAAACTTGACATATGGATCTTAATTGTAATTAAATTGTCCTACAAGATGGAATTCAACTTATTTGATGCTACAAACTAATATAAAATATCAAACAGAATTTGATAAGTTGGAGGACAAAGACAAAAGGTTTTTTAAGGAGTTTGGTTCAAATGTTCCAACCGAGAGAGACAGAACAAACCCCAAAATTTTGGCACGTTTCTTGAAACTTTTTATGAGGTAACTTGTAAATTTTCTGGCTCATTATATTCTACCTCTAGTGTTTATTTTCCTGAGATTATTCTAATTTTGAAAAAAAATTGAGCTTTGTGAAAATAGTAGAGATACATTGGTGTCTGAAATGGGTATGAAAATGAGGCATAAATTAAACAAATATTAGGGTTCTCTTCAGTCAACAAATATTATACTTTTTGTAGCAGTAGTGTTGGATCCTAGATATAAGCTCAAATATCTCAAGGTTAAGTACACTTAGCATTATGAAGAGGAATTGGCTAAAAATTTGGTGAAAATGGTTATAAATGCTTTAAATGTGATGATGGATGAATATAAACATTTAAATGAAGATGAATCAAAAGAAGATGATTTCTCTTCTACTGTGTTAAAGAAAAATGATGATTTCTTTGATGGTAGTGAAACTTATGTTGATGATTTTTGTTGTTGAATTGGAGAAAGAACAATAAGTTGCAGCTTTGGAAATGTTGGATAGGTACTTGTAGTACAAACTTGAAAAAAATTGAATTGATTTTGATCTTCTAAACTGGTGGAAGGTAAATCAGGTTAGGTATCCTTATTTGGCAAGTGTAGCAAGGGATGTATTTGCTATCCAAGCAGCTACTATGGCCTACGAATCTACATTTAGCACTAGGGGGAGAACTTTAGATAAATTTAGGAGTTCTTTAACACCTATTACAGCTGAAGATCTCATATGTCTACAAGATTGGTTGAGAAGCTCAAACAAACCTATTGAAATTGAATAATTAGTTCAAGACCTTGATGATAATGAATCAGGTTAGTATACAAATCTTGTAAATTTTAAATTTCACATTTACTTATTTTATTCATTCAATTTAATAAAAATATGGTTCAATTACAATTTTTAGAGGGGTCTCAAGATCCAAATATTCTTCTAACTATAGTTGGCCAACTAAATTTGGAATGGGTGTATTGGATTTTATAAGGAAATATTTTTTTTATTACTCTTTCATCTTAGAAATTTATGTCTACATGATTAACATGTTTTCATCATTGGTTGTCCTACAGTGGAGGAAGAAAAGGGAGGAGTTGTAGAATAGATAATTAATTGGGTTTGGATTTTCGTTGTTGTTCCTGGATGGACCTTTGAAATGATTATTATCACGGTTGTTATTATTTGTATTTTTTTTATTATATTAAGCTGCTTAATTTTAGCAATTACTTAAGTAGTAATTGATGCTACCATTGTTTGTGGTCATCTTTAGCTATTCTTTAATATTTTAAGTAATTGTTTAAAAAATGTAGTATTGGTATTATGGTTAACTTTCACTCGGCCGAACAAAGCCAACTTGTGACAAAACAAAGAACCAAATTAAGCACACAACTTGGTCTCGTTCTATTTAACATTTCTATCCTTTTCTGCACATCAAAGCTTTTGATAAGGTAATAGAACTCATTTGTGGTATTCAACCTATTTGACAAAACAAAATTAGCCCAATTTGAGTTTGAAAGATACATAACTAAGGAATTATAAATGGTATAACAAAAGGTTTCGACATGAACTAACTTGGTCGATTTGAAAAAAATAAATTGAAAAAAAATGTCCGAACTTCATTATGTCCCGGAAATTTTTTCTCCTGCCCAAAATTTCCGATCTATGTACCGTCCAGTCCCGATATTTTCAACCTATGGGACGGGTGTGGATCTTCAAAAAAGAATCTTCGAACTGTGGAAATGGACTAGAGATTTGTAATCCCCATCCCGTCTCGTCCCATGAGCACCCCTAGCATTTAGTGGTTTTTAGGTTTTATTTAACAAATAAAATAACAAAAAATTTATTTTTATTATTTTTTGATATTTTCCAAGGTTATAACCTTTGAAAATATAATAATTTTTTATTTTTTTTCAAATGTAAATACAATATTTTGTTATACTAATCATTATATTTATATATTATATAAATTCAATATAAACAATTTTATTGATAAATATTCTAATAATAATCAAAACATAAATTAATTATCCATTAATAATAAGATAGATATTAATTAAAATATAATTATAAAACTTAAAATGATTCAGAAGTAAAGAAAAATATATTACTATATAATAATTTTTTGTTTTTGAATTTTTTCTTCTTTTAATAAGTTTATCTATATTTTTTTGATTAAAAATAATTTATATAAATTATATTTGTCTAACTCATAATTTATTTTGTAATTAATATTTATATATAAATAAATAATTAATTAATTAAAATGAATATTTAAAATTATAATGAAAAAAAATGAGATTTATTATTTATTATTTAGGGATACTGTTTTAATTTAAATTAGATCTGTCTCACTAATAATTTATTTTGTAATTAATATTTCTATAAAAATAAACTGATAAATAATTAAAATAAAAAGTTAATTTATACTGATAAAATTTAAAATGAGATTTATGAATTATTATTAATGTATACCAGTTTAATAGTTTATGTATGTAGATGTTTTGTCATTAAGAGTTTAGCAATTTATTTTTTTAGGCTTTTAGTGGTTTATAGGTTTTATATAAAAAAATAAAATAACAAAAAAAAATTTATAATTTCTTATCATTTTCATAGGTTAAAACCTTTGAAAATATAATAATATTTATAATTTTTTGAAATGTGAATACAATATTTAGTTTTAATAATATTAATAATTATATATAATATAAATTCAATATAAACAATTTTATTGATAGATAATATAATAATGATCAAAAATTAAATTAATTAACTATTAATAAAAAGATAGATATTAATTAAGAAATATTTACGAAACCCAAATTGATTTAATATTAAATAAAAATATATTACTGGATAATAATTTTTAATTTTTAAATTTCTACTTCTTTTATATGTATACATTTTTTTTATTAAAAATAAATTATTTAATTATATTTGTCGCACTCATACTTTATTTTGTAAAAAATATATTTATAAAAATAAACTAAAAAATAATTAAAATTAATATTTAAAATTATAATAAATAGAAATAAAAATTAGATTTATTAATTATTAAGTAGTATATAGTAGTTTAATGGTTTAAGTATTTAGGCATTATGGGGTTTAGGAGTTTACTGATTTAACTATGTATGCATTAAGTGGTTTAGAGGTTTTATTTAAGAAAAAAAATAAAAAAAAATTATTTTTATTATTTTTTGATATTTTCAAAGGTTATAAAGTTTGAAAATATAATAATTTTTAATTTTTTTTCAAGAGTGAATAAATATTTATTTATAATAATCATAATAATTATATATCATATAAATTCAATATAAACAATTTTATTGATAGATATTCTAATAATTATCAAAAAATAACTTAGAAATCTATTATGAATAAGATTGATATTACTTAAAATATAATATCAAAACCTGAAATGATTCAAAAGCAAAGAAAAATATATTACTTAATATTAATTATTTGTTTGAAAATTTTTATTCTTTTTATAAGCTTATCTATTTTTTGATGAAAATTATTTTTATAAATTATATTTTTAACTCATAATTTATTTTATAATTAATATATATATATATATATATATATATATATATAACTAAATAATCAAAATGAATTTTTTAAATTATAATGAAAACAAATAAAAATGAGATTTATTAATTATTATTTAGGGTCAACCCATTGAAACGATTATCTATATAGGGGTATCAGGATTTTGTTATTTAGTGATTTAAGTGTTTAGGCATTTAGTGATTTATAGGTTTTATTTAAACTATGAAATAATTAAAAAATATTTTTTTTGTTTTTTCACATGTTCAAAGGTTATAACCTTTGAAAATATAATAAGTTATAATTTTTTTTCAAAAGTGAATACAATATTTAGCTATAATAATTATAAAATCTATATATCATATAAATTAAATATAAATATTTTTATTGATAAATATTCTAATAAAGATCAAAAAATAAAATAATAATGTATTATTAATATGTTAGATATTAAATAAAATATAATTACAAAACCTAAAATGATTAAGAAACAAAGTAAAATATATAACTATATAATAATTTTTTGTTTCTAATTTTTTTGTTCTTTTAATAAGTTTATTTATATTTTTTTGTTGAAAAATAATTTATATAAATTATATTTGTCTAACTTATAATTTATTTTGCAATTAATATTTATATAAAAATAAACAAATAAATAATTAAAATGAATATTTAAATTTTTAATGAAAAAAATAAATGAGATTTATTATTTATTATTTAGTATATACCTGTTTAAAAAATTTATCTATTTAGGGTTTTCGAGATTTAGAAGTAATTGATTTAAGTATTTAGGCATTTAATGGTTTATAGCTTTTATTTAAACAATGAAATAACAAAAAATTTATTTTTGATATTTTTTCAAATTTTCACATGTCATAACATTTGAAAATATAATAATTTTAAAATTTTTTAAAAATGTGAATACAATATTTAGTAATAATAATTATTATAACTATATATAATATAAACTAAATATAAACAATTGTATTGATAATATTATATCAATTATCATAAAATAAATTAAGAAATTATTATTTATATGATATATATAAATTAAAAAATAATTAAAAAACTTAAAATGATTCAAAATCAAACTAAAATTTATTACTAAAGAATAATTTTTTTTAGTTTTTGCATAATTTTATAAGCTTTTTTTTGTTGTTGAAAAATATATTTTTTAAATTATATTTGTCACTCATAATTTATTTTGTAATTAATATTTCTATAAATTATTTAAATTATATTTAAAGTTTACGAGTTTAAATGTTTAGGTAGTTAGGGCTTCAGGGTTTAGGAGTTTAGAGATTTATGTATTTAGGCATTTAATGGTTTATAAGTTTTATTTAAACAATGATATAACAAAAAATTTATTTTTGTTATTTTATCTCATTTTTGAAGGTTATAACCTTTGAAAATATAACAATTTTTAAATTTTTGCAATTATATATAATGTAAACTCAATATAAATAATTTTATTAATAGATATTATAATAATGATCAAAAAAAATTAATAAACTATTATTAATAAGAATGATATAAATTAAAATATAATTGCAAAAAGTAAAATGATTCAAAATCAAAATAAAATATATTAAAAAATAATAAATTTTTGTTTTTAAAATTTTACCTATTTTTATAAGCATATAAAAATAAACTGATAAATAATTAAAATAAATATTTAAAATTATACTGAATAAAAATTAAAATGAGATTTATGATTTATTATTATTGTATACCAGTTTTATGGTTTAAGTACTTTGAGGTTTTGTCATTTAGGAGTTTAGTGATTTATGTTTTTAAGCATTTAGTGGTTAATAGGTTTTATTTAAACAATAAAATAATAAAAAAGTATTTGTAATTTTTTGTCATTTTCAAATGTAATAACCTTTGAAAATTTAATAATATTTAAAATTTTTGAATTTGAATACAATATTTATTTATAATAATTTTAATAATTCTATATCATATAAATTCAATATAAACAATTTAATTAATAAATATTATAATAATGATCAAAATTTAAATTAATAAACTATTTATAATAAATATATATTATTTAAAAAATATTTACAAAACCCAAATTAATTCAAAATAAAAGTAAAATATATTAGTTGATTATAATTTTTAATTTTTAATAATACTACTTTTATACTTCTTTTAAAAGCATATATTTTTTTGATTAAAAATAAATTATTTAAATTATATGTGTCTCACCCATAATTTATTTTGTAATAAAAATTTTTATAAAAATAAACTAATAAATAATTCAAATGAATATTTAAAATAATAATAAATTGAATTAAAAATTAAATTTATTAATTATTAAGTAGTATATAACAGTTTAATGGTTTATGTATTTAGGCATTACTAGGTTTAAAAGTTTACTGATATAACTGTATATGCATTTAGTGGTTTATAGGTTTTATTTAAAAAATAAAATAACAAAAAATTTATTTTTATTATTTTTTAATATTTTCAAAGGTTATAACCTTTGAAAATATAATAATTTTTAAATTTTTTTCAAAAGCGAATTTAATATTTAGTTATAAATATCATTATATATATATATATATCATATAAATTCAATATAAACAATTTTAGTGATTAATATTCTAATAATGATCAAAAATAAATTAATAATCTATTATTAATAAAATAAATATCAATTAAAATATAATAACAAAACATAAACTGATTCATAAGCAAACCAAAATTAATTACTATATAATAATTTTTTGTTTTGTAATTTTTTTTTATTTTAAAAAGTTTATCTATATTTTTTGATTAAAAAAATGTACATAAATTATATTTGTTAAACTCATTATTTATTTTTTAATTAATATTTATATAAAAATAAACAAATAAATAATAAAAATGAATATTTAAAATTATAATGAAAAAAATGAGATTTATTATTTATTATTTAGGGTAAACCGGTTTAATTTAAATTATATCTGTCTTACTAAAAATTTATTTTGTAATTAATATTTTTATAAGCATAAACTGATAGATAATTAAAATAAAAATTTAAATTATACTGAATAAAAATTAAATGAGATTTATGATTTATTATTAATGTATACCAATTTAATAGTTTAAGTATTTAGAGGTTTTGTCCTATAGGTGTTTCAGGATTCATGTTTTTAGGCATTTATTTGTTTATAAGTTTTATTTAAACAATAAAATAACAAAAAAAAAATTTGTAATTTTTTGTCATTTTCATAGGTTATAACCTTTAAAAATATAATATTATTTAAAATTTTTTGAAATGTGAATAAAATATTTAGTTATAATAATTTTAATAATTATATATCATATAAATTCAATATAAATAATTTTATTGATAGAGATTATAATAATGATCAAAATTAAATTAATAAACTTTTAATAATAAGATAGATATTAATTAAAAAATATTTACAAAACCCAAATTGATTCAAAATTAACGTAAAAAATATTACTGGAAAATAATTTTTAATTTTTAAATTTTTACTTCTTTTATAAGCGTATATAATTTTTTTATTAAAATTAAATTATTTAAATTATATTTGTCGCACTCATAATTTATTTTGTAATAAAAATTAATATAAAAATAAACTAATAAATAATTAAAATGAATATTTAAAATTAAATAAATTAAAATAAAAATTAGATTTCTTAATTATTAAGTTGTATATAGTAGTTTATTGGTTTATGTATTTAGGCATTACAGGCTTTAGGAGTTTACTGATTTAACTCTGTATGATTTTTTGGTTTATAGGTTTTATTTAAAAATTAAAATAACAAAATACTTATTTTTATTATTTTTTTATATTTTCAACGGCTATAACCATTGAAAATATAATAATTTTTAAATTTTTCTCAAATGTGAATTCAATATTTAGTTATAATAATCATTATATTTATATATCATATAAATTCAATATAAACAATATTATTGATATATATTCTAATAATGATCAAAAAATAAATTAATAATATATTATTAATAAGATAGATATCAATTAAAATATAATTACAAAATCTATAATGATTCAGAAGCAAAGCAAATTTTATTACTATATAATAATTTTTTGTTTTTAATTTTTTTTTCTTTTAATAAGTTTATCTATATTTTTTTTGATGAAAAATAATTTATATAAATTATATTTGTCTAACTCATAATTTATTTTTTAATTAATATTTATATAAAAATAAACAAATAAATAATTAAAATGAATATTTAAAATTATAATGAAAAGAAATTGAGATTTATTCTTTATTATTTAGGGTATACCAGTTTAATTTAAATTATATCTGTCTCACTAATAATTTATTTTGTAATTAATATTTCTATAAAAATAAACTGATAAATAATTAAAATAAATATTTAAAATTATACTGAATAAAAATTAAAATGATATTTATGAAGTATTATTAATGTATACCAGTTTAATATTTTAAGTATTTAGAAGTTTTTTCATTTAGGAGTTTAGCAATTTATCTTTTTAGGCATTTAGTGGTTTATAGGTTTTATTTATATAATAAAAATTTAAATTTCTTTTTTTGATATTTTCTGATTTTTAAAGGTAATCTTTGAAAAAAAAATAATTTTTAAAATTTTTTAAAATGTGAATACAATGTATAATTCTATTAATCTTACTAATTATACATCATGTAAATTCAAGTATAAATAATTTTAATGATAGATATTATTATAATGATCAAAAAATAAATTAATAAACTATTATTTATTGATAGATAATTATATATTATTTATAAAAACTTAAACCTTTAAAGATGGTTTAAATGTTTAAGTATTTAAGGGTTTTGGGCTTTTGGGGTTTAGGAGTTTAATGATTTAAGAATTTAGGCATTTAGTATTTTATAGGTTTTATATAAACAATAAAATTACAAAAAATTTATTGTTGTGATTTTATCTCATTTTCAAAGATGATAACCTTTAAAAATATAATAATTTTTAAATTATTTTTAAATGTAAATATAATATTTAGTTATAATAATCTTAATAATTATATATCATGTAAATTCAATATAAACAATTTTATTGATAAATATTCTAAGAATGATCAAAAAATAAATTAATAATCTATTATTAATAAGATATATATCAATTAAAATATAATTACAAAACCTAAAATGATTCAGAAGTAAATTATTATATATTAATATATAATAATTTGTTGTTTTGAAATTTTTTTTTCTTTTAAAAAGTTTATCTATAATTTTTTGATGAAAAATAATTTATATAAATTATTTTTGTCTAGCTCAATTTAATTTGTAATTAATATTTATCTATAAATAAACAAATAAATAATTAAAATGAATATTTAAAATTATAATGAAAAAAATCAGAATTATTATTTATTATTTAGTGATACTGTTTTAATTTAAATTAGATCTGTCTCACTAATTATTTATTTTGTAATTAATATTTCTATAAAAATAAACTGATAAATAATTAAAATAAAAATTTAAAATTATACTGAATAATAATTAAAATGAGATTTATGAATTATTATTAATGTATACCTGTTTAATATTTGATGTATTTAGAGGTTTTTTAGTTTATGACTTTAATGATTTATGTTTTTAGGCATTTGTGATTTATAGGTTTTATTTAAATAATGAAATAACAAAAAAAATTATTTTTGATATTTTTTCACATTTTTAAAGATTATAACCTTTTAAAATATAATAATTTTAAAATTTTTTAAAAATGCGAATACAATATTTAGTAATAATAATCATTATAATTATATATATTATAACTAATTTTATTGATAGATAAGATATCCATTATCAAAAAATAAATTAATATGTTATTTTTAATATGATAGATATAAATTAAAATATAATGGCAAAACCTAAAAATATTCAAAATCCATGTAAAATTTATTACTAAATAATAATTTTTTTTTAGTTTTTGCTTCTTTTTATAAGCTTATATTTTTTTGATGAAAAAGAAATTTTTTAAATTATATTTGTTTCACTCATAATTTATTTTGTAATTAATATTTTAATAAATTATTTAAATTATATTTATGGTTTACGAGTTTTAAGATTTAAGTATTTAGGGGCTTTTTTGTTTAGGAGTTAAGATGTTTACGTATTTAGGCATTTAGTTGTTTATAAGTTTTATTTAAACAATGATATAACAAAAAATTTATTTTTATTATTTTTTTAATTTTTGAAGGTTATAACCTTTTAAATTATAATAAAGTTTAAATTTATTACAAATATAAATATAATTTTTAATTATAATAAACTTAATAATTATATGTCATTTAAATTAAATATAAATAATTACATTACTAGATATTATAATAATGATCAAAAAAAATTTAATGAACTATTATTAATAAGACAGATATTATTTAAAATATATTTGCAAAATCTAAATTTATTCAAAATCAAAGTGAAATATATTACTTAATATTAATTTTTTCTATGTTTTGCTTTTTTTATAACTTTATATTTTGTTATTATAAATAAATTATCTAAATTAATTTGTCTTACTCATAATTTATTTTGTAATTTATAATTTTAGAATAATAAACTAATAAATAATTAAAATAATTTTTTAAAATTATAATGAAGACAAATAAAATTGAGATTTATTATTTATTATTCAGGATATACTGGTTTAATGGTTTAAGTATTTAGGTGTTTTTGGGTTTAGCAGTTTAGTGATTTATATGTTTAGATCTTTAGTAATTTATAGTTATTATCTAAAGAATTAAAAAACAAAAAATTTAATTTTTTGATTTTTTTTAATTTTTGAAGGTTGTAACCTTTGAAAATATAATAATTTTAAATTTTTTTAAATGTGAATATAATATTTATTTATAATAATCTTAATAATCATATCTAATGTAAACTAAATATAAATAATTTTATTAATAGATATTATAATAATGATCAATAAATAAATTAATAAACTAGTAATAATAAGAATGATATAAATTAAAATATAATTGCAGAATCTAAAATGATTCAAAATAAAAATAAGATATATTACTAAATAATAAATTTTTATTTTAAAAGTTTTGCATCATTTTATATGCATATATATTTTTTTGATGAAAAATAAATTATTTAAATTATATCTGTCTCACTAATAATTTATTTTGTAATTAATATTTCTTTAAAAATAAACTGATAAATAATTAAAATAATTTATTTTGTTTCTCTCTCAACTCTAGAATTATTGCTAAAGCTCTAACCGAAATAATATGAGCTTTTACTTTATCTCTATTATGTCTCTTCATATTTGATGTTGAATCACTGGGCCATCAAAGGTAATTTGACTCATGTACGCTATCAGACTAAACCAAAGTTGTACCCCAATGTGTTGAAATAGCTATTTATATTGATTATTATAATTTCTTCTAAAATATCTCTCATGCACACACTCAAAGCAATTTTTCTAAAACATACTTCACCTCTAAAAAAATAACCACCATGTAGCCTATTAGAACAAACTAGCCCCTGGGTGGTTTGAGCAGGGAAATAAGTATGGGCTCTCTTTCAATCAAGAATCAAAAAATTTATTTTATTGGCATGTCTAAGCCTTTTTTTATATCCTCAACTATATAAAAAGTATTATTTCTTTTTTTTATATTAAATGAGTTATGTATACAAGCTCACAATACCCAAAAGGTGTATATGAATCATATTCAAATGTATAAAAGGTTTTAATCTTGCTCAAAATATTAATCTTGCTTATTGACACTTGAGGTCACAAATCAAAGGAAAAAGCCATAGTGATCTTTCCAATCACAAGAATTTTAGGTATAGAAAGTTATAAAGAGTAGTACACGAGCTTTAACTATTTCTAGGGTCATCACTTTTTCTCTTGAGGAATGTCCAAAGTTATAATCATTCCTAGTGCAATGACTTTGCAATATAAAGATAAAATGCACAAAATATGGTCATATCCAATGCTGTGACCCAGTATTATAGTTATTAAATATGTATTAATGATCATTATTAGTGCCATAACAATATGTTCAACAGCGAGACACAAGTTATGGCATATTCTCATCGATATGATTTTGTGTTCTAGAGACAAAATATACAATCATGACCATTACTAATGCTACAATAATCTAAAGCAAGAAAGAGACTGAATCCATGACTCACCCCTTGAGTCATGACTTTGTGTTACATATACAAAAAGATAAATCTGTGACATTCCTAAAAGTTGTTATTTTCAATTTAAATTTAACACTTAGTAATTTGATTATAAAAGTTCAAAACATGAGATTTAGGATTTAGGGTTTATGGATTAGGGTTATAGTTTATGGTTTAAGGTTTAGGATTTAAAGTTTAGAGTTTTTGGTTATTTTTTTTTTTTGGAAAATACACACTTTATTTATCATTTAAAAAATAAACTGATAAATATTTAAAATAAAAATTTTAAATTATACTGAATAAAAATTAAAATGAGATTTATGATTTATTATTAATATATACCAGTTTAATGGTTTAAGTATTTAGATGTTTTGTCATTTGAAAATTTAGTGATTTATTTTTTTTAGGCATATAGTGGTTTATTGGTTTTATTTAAACAACAAAATAATAAAAAAATTTTATAATTTTTTCTCATTTTCATAGGTTATAATCTTTGAAATTATAATAATATTTAAAATTTTTTTAAATGTAAATATAATATTTTATTTATAATAATATTAATAATTATATATCATATAAATTCAATATAAACAATTTTATTGATAGATATTATAATAATGATCAAAAGTTAAAATAATAAACTATTAATAATAAGATAGATATTAATTATAAATATTTACAAAACGCAAATTGATTCAAAATTAAAGTAAGAAATATTACTGGATAATAATTTTTAATTTTTAAAATTTTTCTTCTTTTATAAGCGTATATATATTTTTTGATTAAAAATAAATTATTTAAATTATATTTGTCGCACTCATAATTTATTTTGTAATAAATATTTCTATAAAATAAACTTAGAAATAATTAAAATTAATATTTAAAATAATAATAAATTGAAATAAAAATTAGATTTCTTAATTATTAAGTAGCATATAGCAGTTTAATGGTTTATGTATTTAGGCATTACATGCCTTAGGAGTTTACAAATCTTACTGTGTATGTATTTAGTGGTTTATTGGTTTTATTAAATAATTAAATAACAAAATATTTATTTTTATTATTTTTTGATATATTCAAAGATTATAACATTTGAAAATATAATAATTTTTAAATTTTTTTCAAATGTGAATTCAATATTTAGTTATAAAAATCATTATATTTATATATCTTATAAATTAAATATAAACAATATTATTGAAAAATATTCTAAAAATGATCAAAAAATAAATTAATAATCTATTATTAATAAGATAGATATCAATTAAAATATAATAAAAACACCTAAAATGATTCAGAAGAAATCAAAATATATTACTATATAATAATTTGTTGTTTTGAAAATTTTTTTTTTAAAAAAGTTTATCCATATTTTTTTGATGAAAATTAATTTATATAAATTATATTTGTCTAACTCATAATTTATTTATTAATTAATATTTATATAAAAATAAACAAATAAATAATTAAAATTAATATTAAAAATTATAATGAAAATACTAATATTTTGATTTATTCTTTATTATTTTGGGTATACCAGTCTAATTTAAATTAGATCTATCTCACTAATAATTTATTTTGTTATTAATATTTCTATAAAAATAAACTGATAAATAATTAAAATAAAAATTTTAAATTATACTAAATAAAAATTAAAATGAGATTTATGAATTATTATTAATGTATACCAGTTTAATATTTTAAGTATTTAGAGGTTTTTTCATTTATGACTTTGGCAATTTATGTTTTTAGGCATTTAGTGATTTATAGGTTTTATTTATACAATGAAATAATAAAAAAATTATTTTTGATATTTTTTCACCTTTTTAAATGTTATAACCTTTGAAGATATAATAATTTTAAAATTTTTTAAAAATGTGAATACAATATTTAGTAATATTAATCATTATAATTATATATAATATAAACTAAATATAAACAATTTTATTGATAGATATGCCTTTAATTATCAAAAAATAAATTAATATGTTATTATTAATTTGATAGATATAAATTAAAATATAATTGCAAAAAAAATTCAAAATCGAAGTAAAATTTATTACTAAATAATAATTGTTTTTAATATTTTGCTTCTTTTATAAGTTTATATTTTTGTTATTAAAAATAAATTATTTAAATTATATTTGTCTTACTCATAATTTATTTTGTAATTAATAATTCTATAATAAAAAACTAATAAATAATAAAAATGAATATTTAAAATTATAATGAATACAAATAAAATTTAGATTTATTATTTATTATTCAGGATATACCAGTTTAATGGTTTAAGTATTTAGGTGTTGTGTGGTTTAGGAGTTTAGTGATTTATTTGTTTAGACCTTTAGTGATTTATAGTTTTTATTTAAAGAATGAAAAAACAAAAAATTTAATTTTTTGATTTTTTTTTTAATTTTTGAAGGTTATAACCTTTGAAAATATATAAATTTTTAATTTTTTTTAAATGTGAATATAATATTTAGTTATAATAATCTTAATAATTATATATAATATAAACTAAATATAAATAATTTTATTAATAGATATTATAATAATGAGCAATAAATAAATTAATAAACTAGTATTAATAAGAATGATATAAATTAAAATATAATTGCAGAATCTAAAATGATTCAAAATCAAAATAAGATATATTACTAAATAATAAGATATCATTTGAAAATATAATAATTTTTTAATCTTTCTAAAATATGAATACAATACATAGTTATAATAATCTTAATACTTATATTTGATGTAAATTTAATATAAAAAATTTTATTAATATATATTATTATAATGATCGAAAAATAATTAATAAACTATTATTAATAAGATAGATATTAATTAAAATATATTTTTAGAACCCAAAATAATTCAAAATCAAAGTAAATTATATTACTAAACAAATTTTAAAATTTTTGAAATTTTGTTTATTTTTATAAGCTTATTTTCTTTTCATAAAAAAATATATTTAAATTATATTACTCACTCATTATTTATTTTGTTATTAATATTTCTATAAAAATAAACTAAAAAATAATTAAAATGAATATTTAAAATTATAATGAATAAAATAAATGAAATTTATTAATTATTATTTAGGTTATATAGGTTTAATGATTTAAGTATTTCGGAGTTTTGGGGTTAAAAAGTCTAGATATTTAAATGATTAGGCATTTAGTTGTTTATATGTTTTATTTAAATAATAAAAAAATTAAAAAATTATTTTTGTTATTTTTTATCATTTTTGAAGATTATAACCTTGGAAAAAATAATAATTTTTAAATTTTTTTCAAATGTAAATATAATATTTAGTTATAATAATCTTAATATTTTAAGACATTTAAATTCAATATAAGTAATTTTATTGATAGATATTATAAAATTGATCAAATAATAAATTAATAAACTATTCTTAATAAGATTGATAGCAATTAAAATATAATTGCAAAACCTATATATAATGATTAAAAATCATATTAAAATATATTACTAAATAATAAATTTTTGATTTTAAATTTTTAGTTCTTTTTATAAGCTTATATTTTTTTGATTAAAATTAAAATATTAAAATTATAGTTGTCACGCTCATTATTTATTTTTTAATTAATATTTCTATAAAAATTAAACTAATAAATAATTAAAATGAATATTTAAAATTATAATGAATACAAATTTAAATGAGATTTATGATTTATTATAACTGGTATACCAGTTTAATGGTTTGATTATTTATAAGTTTTGTCATTTAGGAGTTTATCAATTTATGTTTTTGGGTATTTAGTGGTTTATTGGTTTTATTTTATAATAAAAATAAAAAAAAAATTTTAGATTTTTTCTGATTTTCAAAGGTTATAATTTTAGAAAATAAAATAATTTTTAAAATTTTTTGAAATGTGAATACTATGTATAATTATATTAATCTTACTAATTATATATCATATAAATTCAATATAAACAATTTTAATGATAGATATTATAATAATGATCAAAAATTAAATTAATAAACTATTATTAATAATATAAATATTAATTAAAATATATTTACATAACACAAAATGATTCAAAATCAAATCAAAATATATTAGTGAATAATCATATTTAATTTTTAAATTTGTCCTTCTTTTTATAATCTTATATATTTTTTTGATTTATTTAAATAATATTTGTCTCACTCGAAATATATTAACAAATTTTTCTAAATAATTAAACTATAAATAGTAAAAATGAATATTTAAAATTATAATAAATATGAATAAAAATGAGATTTATTATTTATTATTTATTATGTATTTTATTTAAAAAATAAAATAAATAAAAATTTATTTTTATTATTTTTTGTCATTTTTTAAGATTATAACCTTTGAAAATATAATAATTTTGAAATTATTTTCAAAAGTGAATAAATATTTATTCAAAATAATCATAATAATTATATATCATATAAATTCAATATACATAATTTTTTTGATAGATATTCTAATAATTATCAAAAAAATAATTAAAAATCTATTATAATAAGATTGATATTACATAAAATATAATATCAAAACATAAAATGATTCAAAAGTAAAGCAAAATATATTACTTAATAATAATTATTTGTTTTTAAATTTTTATTCTTTTTATAAGCTTATCTATTTTTTTAAGAAAAATAATTTTTATAAATTATATTTTTAACTCATAATTTATTTTATAATTAATATATATATATATATAAATAAAAAACTAAACAATCAAAATGAATTTTTTAAATTATATTGAAAACAAATAAAATTGAGATTTATTAATTTTTATTTAGGGTCAACCCGTTTAAACGATTATCTATATAAAAGTATCGGGATTTTGTAGTTTTTTGATTTAAGTGTTTAGGCATTTAGTGATTTAAAGTTTTTATTTAAACAATGAAATAATAAAAAAAGTATTTTTTTTTGTTTTTTCACATGTTCAAAGGTTATAACCTTTGAAAATATAATAATTTTAAAATTTTTTTCAAAAGTGAATACAATATTTAGTTATAATAATTATTAAATCTATATATCATATAAATTAAATATAAATATTTTTATTGATAAATATTCTAATAATGATCAAAAAATAAATTAAAAATCTATTATTAATAAGTTAGATTTCAATTAAAATATAATTACAAAACCTAAAATGATTCAAAAACAAAGTAAAATATATTACTAAATAATAATTATTTGTTTTTAATTTTTTTCTTCTTTTAATAAGTTTATATATTTTTTTTGTAGAAAAATAATTTATATAAATTATATTTGTCTAACTTATAATTTATTTTGCAATTAATATTAATATAAAAATAAACAAATAAATAATTAAAATGAATATTTAAAATTATAATGAAAAAAATAAATGAGATTTATTATTTATTATTTAGAATATACCTGTTTAAAAAATGTATCTATTTAAAGTTTTCGAGATTTAGAAGTAATTGATTTAAGTATTTAGGCATTTAATGGTTTATAGCTTTTATTTAAACAATGTAAAAACAAAAAATTTATTTTTGATATTTTTTCAAATTTTCAAATGTCATAACATTTGAAAATATAATAATTTTAAAATTTTTTAAAATGTGAATACAATATTAGTAATAATAATTATTATAACTATATATAATATAAACTAAATATAAACAATTTTATTGATAATATTATATCAATTATCATAAAATAAATTAAGAAATTATTATTAATATGATAGATATAAATTAAAATATAATTAAAAAACCTAAAATGATTCAAAATCAAAGTAAAATTA
>JAREIK010006417.1:0-53597 GCA_029783825.1 Sapria himalayana
AGTAGGAGGAACCTTAGGAGGGGGAAAGAAGTAGTCTTAGAGGAGTAAGAGATCAGCACTCAAATCATAGAACAACATAGCTGGATGAGGATCTTTTGGTCTGAAAAAGAGTTCGAACAAAAGCTGGCCATTAGCCAACAATATCAATGAAGATCATAAGCTGGACCACCATACACCGTTTGATGATTTGGGCTGAAAAATATTTAGAAAAACAGCTTTGTAGGTATGCACCGATAGCAAGGAGAAAGCATTGGAGAAAAAGGAAATTAGAAATAAGTTTAGAAAAATTATATATTCCTAAGAAGCCAGAACAAGCCCCTCAAGCTCAAGCAAGTCATCGAGAAATGAAAAAATATTTAAATATGAAATTTGAATCTAAATGTATTACTAGAGCTCAAAAAATATCCTAGATGAATTATTTATTTTGGAATATAAGGGAGTTGCGAACACTCTTACGCTAAATAGAATTAAAACCTAATAAAAATTCATAAACTTAAATCATTGCTCTAGTCGAACCAATGGTAGATAAAAATCAAATTGAGAAGTATAAGGCAAAGATAGATCTCCAAAAGGCATCTCGACTAATAATAGTATTATGGGTCATGTGGGAAAAAGTATGGACCTTGAAATCATAGCAGAAAATGACCAAATAGCTAGTTTTAAAATAGGTAAACAATCGGATATAATCTTCTCAATAGTCTACGCTAGTAATTTGAAGGAAGAAAGGAAAATACTCTAGCAGGAGATGGATAAAATAGCAGTAAAGAACTCCCCGTGGATAATAGGAGGACTTTAATGTAATTAGAAATACCTCTGAGAAAAGGGGAGGCAGGTCACCTGACCCAGTGGCAATAGCTCAATTCAATGAGGCTATTGCAGTGGCAAGATTAATGAGATAGAATATCTAGGATCAATTACACATGGTGTAATGACTGAAGAAAGGGGAGTAATCTGGTCTAGGCTGGATCGGGTATTAGTTAACATGCACTGGCTGGAAAAAATAGGTGAAACTAAAGTCCAGCATTTAAGCAGAAGCTGTTCAGATCACAGTCCGTTACTGGTGACACTTCAAAAATGGAGGAGAACACAATTAGTTTCGTTTTTCAAATATGAGGGGCAAGCATAAGGATTTTGAGGCTGTAGTAGAAAATACATGGGGAAACCCATTCTCAGGCAACCCCACGCAGATATTGGAGTATAAACTCCGAAAATTGTGTCAGGCTCTTAGCAAGTGGAATAAAGAGATCTTTGGTAATATATTTAAAAAAATTCTAGAAGCCGAACAAAAAGTCTCAGATCTAGAAAGGATAATGAAATAGTCAAGACGTTATAACTAGTATAGAACTTAACAAAGCAAAGGCTGAACTAAAACTTAAAATGCATATGGATGAAGTATTTTGGAAGCAAAAAGCGAAAATAAAATGGTTAAAAGATGGAAATAAGAATACAAAATTCTTTAAATGCAATGGCAAAAGTTAAATATCAGAAACTCTACATAAAAGGTATAAAAAAGCTAATGGTGATTGGATAGAAAAAGATGAAGACATAATAAATGAATTAGAAAGTTTCATTTAAAAGCCATCTATGCGTTCCAAGTATAGACAGAAATCAGACATTAATGTGGGGGAATAATAGAAGGGTTACAGAGGAATAATGATATGTTATCAGAATTCCCTACGATAGAGGAAGTGAAGGATGCAATATTTAATGCCAACAAAGATAGTTCGGCTGGCCCAGATGGCTGGAATAATGAATTCTTTCAAAAAGCTAGAATATAACATAAGGAAGTTACCGCAGCTATAACCTGGGTATTTGTGGGTGCGGAAATCCCAAAATCGTGGGCAAAATCATATATAGTATTGATACCAAAAAAAGATAACCTGCAAAAAGGAGAGGACTTCAGGCCAATTAGCCTTTGTAACTCTATCTATAAGATTTTAGCTAAAATATTACAGAATAGATTAAGCAATTCTCCCTAAAATTATATCGCCGGAACAAGCAGGCTTTATTAAAGATAGACAGATGTGGAAATATAAATCTGGCATCAGAAATGATAAAAGAAATAGGTTCTAATATTAGAGGGCACAATGTAATAATGAAACTGGACTTGTCCAATATTTGATAGAGTTGAATGGAACACTCTATGTTATCTAATGAGGAAAATGAGATTTTCAGAATTCTATAGATCTGATATACAGATGTATATCTAGTGCTTGGGTTAAATGCTCATAAATGGTCATACAGGCATAGAATTCAAGCCATCTAGAGGTCTAAGGCAAGGAGACCCTTATCACATGCTTTGTTTAATATACTTAGAAATGTTTATTACAAACCTGAAAGAGCAAGTCAGAAATGGCAGTATATTACCTTATAAGCAGCCTAGAAATACTCTATTGGTATGCTGCTTGGCTTACAGATGATGTAATTATATTTACAAATGCCAGCAGTAGATCAATGAATAAGATAATGGTGCTGTTGCATACTTTAGAAGAAGAAACAGGCCAAATGCTTAATAAGAATAAATTCAATTCATGGTAGCAGCAAGAATACTAAAAAATCTAGTGCAAAGGATTAAAAAAGTCACAGGCTTCACACAGTGCAAAGGAGCTTTAATATACTTGGGATGCCCAATCTATGAAGGAAGAATGAAGGAAGACTTCTTGTCTTTCTTACTGAATAAGTTAAGAAAAAAAATTGCTGGGTGGAAGGAGAATCTTGTAAATATGGTAGGAAGAATTACGTTGATAACTCATGTGCTACAAGGTTCATTAGCACATATTTTAATGACAACACAGCCTCCAAAGAGCATTATAAATAAGTTGGAAAGGGAAATGGCAAATTTCTATGGGGGAAAAAAGAAGGGAAAAATAAGCTTCACTGGAAAAAATGGAAGGATTTATGTTACCCTAAAGAGGAGGCAGGTTTAGGCTTTACAAACCTAAACGACATAGCTAAAGCCTGGGCATGCAAAAACTAGTGGATGTTAAAACAAAATGGAAGCATTTGGGCATCATATGTAAAAGCTAAATAGATAGGAAGAACACTGAAAGATTCTAAAAAAGCTTCTAAAAATTGGATATTGATGCGGAAACATCAGAATATAGTAGAAAAATACCTAATTTCAACAAAAAGCGGGTGGAAATGGACATTGAATCCACAGGGGAAATTCACCTTAAAAAGTGCCAAAGAACTAATCATGAATAAAAGCCTTCATAATTTAAAGAAATCTGGATAAAAGATCTGCCATAGAAATTGAATGTGTTTATGTGGAAAATAGTTTTAAATATTATTCCAACAGACGGAAATATTCAGAAAAACGGCATAAAGTTAGCATCTAGATGCGAATGCTGCCTTCAAGAGAGAGAGAGCACTGATCATCTTTTCTCTTCAGAAAAATAGCAGCTAATTTATGGCAAATATTAGAATCTGAAGCGGAAATTAAAAATGATAAAACGTCTCTGAAAAAGAGATTGGAATCTTGGTCGAAAAAGGAATCAAAGAATAAAATTTTCAAATGGTTAAGGAATTACATTCTACATATAACACTTTGGTGCATATGGAAAGCTAGGAACAAAAGTAGATTTGAGAATGTGGTAATGAAGGTTAAAGATATATTGGATGAAATTAAAAGAAAATTGCTTTTATTTGTTTGCAATCCAATAAAAGCGAGAAGCATTAGATGAGGATAGAAAGAGGGCATGGAACCTAACAACAATAACAAGGAAGATGCCAGTAGTCAAAAGAGTTAACTGGAAAAAACCCTTGCATGGAAGCCTAGTGCTCAATACAGACGGGAGCTTCAAAAGAGAGATGGGCGTGGTAGGGGGAGGAGGGTCTATAAGAAATGAGGAGGGCAAAGTACTAAAAGTTCATCAAGGAGCACTGCCTCCTCGGCATTACATGCAGAGATTATAGCCCTGCATAAGGGCTTACAAATTTGGAAAGATAATAACTACCATAAAATCCAGGTTCAAGTTGACTCGAAAATACTGGTTCAGCTAGTACAAAACAAGTTACAATTATGGCAGTTTGAAAAAGAAATTGATGACATCAAAATATTTTAGGAGAATTAAAAGGAGAGATCGAACACATTTATAGAGAGGCTAATGCGTTGGCAGATAAATTAGCGGAGGATGGAATGAAAATAGGAGTACAAGAATTTGAGGGGGATGGAATCCCTGGTAAGTTTATAGGTTTAATAGAATTAGATAGGATTGAATTTCCATATGTTAGAATACAAAAATCTTAATTAAAGTTGTCCTTAGAGAATACTTCATTGCTCCGTTGATTATTCAGTAGCTCCACAACTCTAGGAGAATGATAAATGACTATAAAAAGCCTCCCAGTGAGGGGAGACTAAAAACAGCAGAGGTATGCATGTAGTTAAATGTTATTTTGTCATTTGTATGCTTGCTTATTTTCAGGTGAAATTAGTAAAGGGATAATATAATTATTAAGAAAGTGAGAATCCTGTTGATTCTATAGTGAAGGATGTTCACCTCGTCCTGTGGGGTATTTAAAAGGTAGTATGTTTAATGTTTATATAGCTGGCTGTAGTTTTCTGTGCAGTTATGTTTTAGTAGAATAAAAAGCTTCAATATGGGCTTAAGTGGAAAGAAAGCGGATAGTAGAGCTATACTTGCTCAATTATTTCCGTAAATTGTCATGATGAATGTGTTTGTTTAAGTGTGGTAATGGGTCTTTATAATCAGTTGTGTGGTAATGCATTAAAACTGTAAGAGCCTTGTATGGCAAGGCGTCATTCTGTGTGTCAATGGGTGCGTCTGTTTTAATGTAATAAGTCTGTATAAGTCTTTCGGGAGTCTGTTGGGTGCGTCTGTTACATCTCTGCAAGTGTCTGTAACGAGTCTGTATATCTTACGGATTAGATGGTAAGGAGTAGGTAAGTTCAGGTCGGGAGAAGTTTATCGAATTGGGAAAGTTTATCTGTTCAAGCATGAATTGTAACTCGAAGAAGTTCTTCGAATTGGTAAGCTCGAAGAGCAAACAAAAGCATGCCGATAGTGGATAAGCTCGAGTCATGGAGAAGTTTATTGAATTGGCAAGTGGGATGTATGCTCAAATGGTTCACGGAAGGTAGAGAATTCTCTCGCAAAAGCTGGTAAATCACTCATGGATAGAAGTTTCAGCAGACATAGGGCTTAAACTCCAAAAGCGTGAAGGCCCATTTTCTTGTATTAGTATTATTTTAAGTTTACTTATAGATAAGGTATTAAAATGGGTGTAAATTGGTTAAGGGTAGATGTAGCTTGTAAAAAGGGTATTCCTCCGCCAAAAGAGAGCTAGTTTAATAATAAAAATAACCTTTCAAAAAAAGAAGAATAAGAAGATAAGAAGAATAATAAGAATAATAAGAATAATAAGAATAATAAATATATAATAAAGAAGAATAAGAAGAATAAGAATAATTCGAAGAATATGAAGAATAAGATAATATGAAAATATGAAGAATAAGAAAATAAGAAGATAATAAGAATAAGAATAATAAGAAGAATAAAAATTATAATAATTAGGAGAATAAGAAGAATAAGAAAAATAAAAAGTATAAAGAATTAAGAAGAATAAAAATAAGAAGAATATTAAATAAAAATAATAAGATAGATAATAAGAATAAGAAAAAAAAGAATAAGAAGAATATGAAGAATATGAAAAAAAGATAATAAGAGATAAGAAAATAAGAAGAATAAGAAGAATAGAAGAATAAGAAGAATAATAAGAATTAGAAAATAAGAAGATAACAAGAATAAGAAGAATAAAAAGAATAAGAGGAATAAAGAGAATAAGAAGAATAAGAAGAATTAAAAAAATTATAAGATATGAATAATAAAAAGAATTAAAAAAATTAGAAGAATATGAAGAATAATTAGAATTAGAAGAATTAGAAGAATATGAAAAATAAGAAGAAGAATAAAAATAAGAACAATAATAAAAATAGAAAAATAAGTAAATAAAAAGAATAAAAGAATAAAAAGATTAAGAAGAATTGGAAGAATAAGAATAAGAAGAATAAGAAGTATACAAAGAATAATAAGCATAAGAAGAATAAGAAAAATAAAAATAATAGATGAAAAAAATAATAATAAATAAAAAGAATTAAAGAATAAGATGAATTAGAAGAATAAAAAGAATTAGAAGAATAATAAGAATAAGAAGAATAAGAAGAATGAGAAATATAAGAGAATAGGTAAATGATAAGAATAAAATTAAAAAAAGAAGAATTTGAAGAATATGATGACTAAGTATAATATGAAGAATAATAAAAATAAAAGAAAAAGAACAATGAGAAGAATAAGAAGAAAAGAACAATGAGTAGAAAAATAAGAATAATAAGAATAACAAGAATAACAAGAATAAGAAGAATAAAAAGATTAAGAAGAATAATAAGAATAAAAAGATTAAGAAGAATAAGAAGAATAAAAGGAAATAGAAGAATAATAAGATAAGAAAGAAGAAGTTTTTCTTCTTTGAAAATGTTCTCTCAACTTCTAAATAGAGAAAATTCAATTTCTAGAGAGAGAAACATCCTATGTTGAGTGGAAAAACTCAATTTTCAAGCTAAAATGCATAAATCTGGTTTATCCTTTAACAAAAAATCATTTGCATCACTATTCAATGGGACCTAGCCAGTATTTTGGAAATTTGATGCGAAAAATGGTGAGCCTTCTATAATTTTTTCGAATGAAGAACTCTCAAAGCTTGCTGATGCATTTAAGATCATGCTTATCGAGAAGTTCTCTCATGGCCTACCCGAATTCAAGGACATTCACTATTTTCTTACTTCATTAAAGTTCAGGGAAGCAGTAAACATGGCTTGGTATGATGGGAAGTACATCTTCCTCTATTTTAAGGAGGAAGAAGACTTCCTCCGAATATGGCTTAAAGGACAGTAGACAATTGCAAGGTACCCTATGTGTGTCCTCAAGTGGTCACCAAGCTTCACTCCTCAGGAAGAACCAGCACATGCCCTGGTATAGTTTAACTTGTCGAATCTACCTCTCCGTTTTTTTCACAAGCTTCCTCTATACTCCATCAGCCTTTGCTTAGGCAAACCATGGCTCATTGATGCTGCCACGGCATGGATGACTCAACCAAGCATGGCCAAGATTTGCATTGAAATAAACCTTTGACATCCTCCCCCAAATAGAGTATGGGTCGGTAGTAACTCCTCAAATGGCTTCTAGCAGAAGGTTATTCCAGAATCCATGCCGAGTTATTGCTAAAATTGCCTTAGAATGGGACATGAAATAATATAATGTATGGTGGAAGGAGGTAAGAAAAGAGATTGGTTTAAAAAGGGGAAAGGAAGAAAGGGTATGGGTGAAGAGGGGGCAGAGAGAAGAAGAAGGAGATGTGGAATTTAATAGGGATGAGAGTGTAGAAGAGAGAGGGAAGGTAGTGGAAAGATACAAGAAGAAAGGGGTAGAAAAAAGGGTGGACAAACTTGTTGGCAGATTGTGAGTGTTAGATGGTTGAAGAGAGTTTAGAAGGGGCATTGGAAGAAATTGAAAAAGGTCTGCTGGAAAGGAGAATGATGGAAGGGAGAGGGGAAAAAGGAAGAGAATGATGAAGAGTTAAGTGTAGAAAAGGATATAGAAAGGTATAGAATGGAAGAAATAAGGGAGTAGCTGGCAAAAATAACAAAGATGGTAGAAGGAATTGGGGTAGAAGCGAGGACAATAAATAGTAGGGTCGGAGCTAGAGGAAGGAGAAAAGAAAAGAGACATAAATAGTTAAAGAAATAGAGAGATATAACTGGGAAGATGATGATCTACTCTCGGAGGCGTGCTTGGAGGCAAAAAGTTGACAATTTATAAGTCATGACAAAGAGGAAATGTGGCCTATCTCTAATCTACCACAGGATGATTTATATGAATATAATATGTTCAGATTCTTCCCATAGAATAGAGAAATCATAATTGAAGAAATAAGAAAAATGAGGAAAGGCCTGGAAAATATGAACCTAGGAAAATTGCAGGCACCACCTAGCTCATGTAAATCATCAAGAAATAGGAAAAAATATTTAAATATGAAGTATGATTCGAAATGCATCACAAGAGCACAAGCAAGATTTACATAGATATGTTTAATAGCCTATATTGGAACATAAGAGGAGTAGTGAATACTCCAACGATAAATAGAATGATAGGGCTAAATAGATTACACAAAATTAATATTGCAATTTTAGTAGAACCAATGGTAAAAAAAAGAACAAATAGAAAACTATAAGAAATGTTTGGTTTTCATCGGCCTTTTCAAACCTGAACGGTATGTTATGGGTCGTGTGGAATAATTCAATGGAGGTTGAAATATTTTCAGAAGCTAAGAAAATAATCAGCTTAAAATTAGGAAAATCAGATTCGATTATATCAGTGGTGTATGCTAGCAATGTTAGAGAAGATAGGAAATCACTATGGAAAGTGATGGATGATCTACCCGCAAAGAAATCTCCCTAGATTATTGGAGGAGATTTCAATGTGATTAGAAATCCAAGTGGAAAAAGGGGAGGTAGACCTCCTGACCAGATTGCTTTAGATCAGTTCAACGAGGCAATAGCAAGAGCAAATTTAATGGAGGTGAACTTTCTTGGGTCAAACTTTACATGGTGCAATAATTGGAAGAGACGGGAGCAATATGGTCCAGACTAGATTGAATTCTACTTAACACACAATGGATGGATAAGATGGAAGGAATAAAAATCAACATCTAAGTAGAACCTGTTCGGACCATAGCCCACTATTTATGACATTTGAGGTAAGTAATGGGAAAAATTATGGGTTTAAATTTCAAAATATGTGGTGATTGCATAAAGGGGTTTGATACCATAGTAAAAGAATCATGGGAAAACCAGTTTCGGGTAACCCTATGCAAATTCTGGCAAAAAAATTCAAACCTTACAATATCACTTGCTAAATGGAATAAAGAGATTTTTGGAATAATTAGTAAAATATACAGGAGGTTGAATAGAAGGTTGCGATGCTTGAAATAGAATATGAGTAGAGGCAAGATGACATTTCTAGAATGGAGTTAAGTAAAGTGAGAGCGCAACTAAGGCTTGAAATGCACATGGAAGAAGTGTTTTAGAAGTAGAGAGGTAGAGTCAGGTGGCTAAAAGATGGAGAAAAAAACATGAAAATTTTCAATGTTATGGCAAAAATAAGAATGCAGAAACAAAAATAAAAGCTGAAAAAAACAAATGGGCAATGGTTAGAAAATGAAGATGAAATAAGAAATGAACTAGAAAAGTATTTTTAAAATCATTTATGCAGTGCAAACACATCTAGAAGGGATTCATTAATGTAGTATATTGAGAGGAGGGTCTTAGAAGAAAAAAAATTAGAAAAACTTTTTTCAGAAGATGAGGTGAAGAAGGCAGTGTTTAATGTGTCCAAAGATAGCGCGGCATGTCCAGATGGATGGAATAACAACTTTTTTCAGCATAGTTGGCCTTTTATTAAAAAAGAGCTGGTAGCAGCTATTGCTAGTATCTTTGCTGGCACGGAGGTCACAAAAGCATGGGCTAAGTCATTCATTATACTGATTCTTTAGAATGCTAACACACAGACAGGGAAAGATTATAGGCCAATTAGTCTATGTAATTCAATTTATAAGATCTTAGCTAAATTACTGCATGGTAGGCTTAGCAAAATTCTTCCCTCTATCATATCTGTTGAACAAACCGGTTTTGTAAAGGATAGGTCGATAATGGAAAATATTAACCTAACCTCAGAAATGATAAAGGAAATAGGAGCAAAATCAAGATGGCATAATTTAATATCAAGACTGGACTTGTCCAAAGCATTGGATAGAGTTGAATGAGATATTTTATGCTATTTAATGAGAAAGATGGGCTTCTTGGAATTCTGGATAGACCTAATGCATAGATGCATTTCAAGTGCATGAGTTAAAATTCTCATAAACGGATAGGCTAGTGAAGAGTTTAAACCAACAGAGGGCTTAGACAAGGGGACCTGCTCTCTCCATCCTTATTTAACATATATCTGGAGCACTTTATTGTAAATCTAAAAAAGGATATGAGAGAAGGAAAAATCTTTACCTATAAACAACCAAGGAACATTCAGATTGTGAGCTACTTGGCGTATGCGAACAATATTATTATCATCATAAATGCAAGTAGCAAATCGATGAGAATTTGATGATGTTATTACAGAATATGGAGGAAGAATCAGGGCAAGTGTTAAATAAAAATTAATACCAATTTATAAATACAAAGAACACACCTGAAAACATAGCCATAAAAATAAAAAATCTCACAGACTTCACACATAATAAAGGAGCTCTAAGCCACTTAGGTTGCCTAATCTATGAGGGAAGGTTAAAGGAGGAGTATTTAGTAGGTCTGGTTGAAAAGATGAGACAAAAGATTGTGGGTTGAAAGAAGACCTACTAAATATGGTAGGAAAAATTTCATTAATCCCACATGTGTTACAAGGCACACTAGCAATCACTTTAATGGCTTTACAACCACCAAAAAACATACTTACAAAGCTGGAAAGAGAAATGTCTAATTTTTAATGGGGTAAAAGGGAAGGAAAAATAAAAATTGGAAAAGATGGGGAGAGCTCTACTTTCCGATGGAGGAAGGAGGTTTAGGTTTTTATAGATAGAATGATATAGGCAAAGCTTGGGCTTGTAAAAATTAGTGGAGTTTAAAAAATAATAAAAATGGTAGTCCTTGGGTGGCATATAAGAAAGCTAGATATAGCCTAGGTGATAAAGCATTCAATAACCCAAAACAGTTGACAAAAAGCTGGAAGCTAATGTGCAAGTAGTAAATCATTATGGAGAAGCACGTGATACTAACTATATCCGAGTGGAAATGGTCACTGTATCCACAAGGAAAATTCATGCTGAAAAGTGCTAAAGAGTTTGTTAGAAATAAAAAATCTTCTCAAAATTTTTGAAAGAACATGAACAAAGGTGCTCCCACAAAAAATGAATGTGTTAATGTGGAAACATCTCTTAAATGGGATCCCTGTCGACAAGAATATTCAGAGGAAAAACATAAGACTAGCATCCAAATGCGAATGCTATAGTCAAGACATAGAAAACTTGGATCATCTTTATTCAACTGAAAAAATAGCTCGGAAAATATGGAACAAGTTAGAAATGGATGTAGACTTAGAAACTAGCACAACATCACTTGAAGAAAGATTAAAAAAAATGAAGAAATAGTTATACGAAATATAAGATTTTTAAAATGGATAAGAAATTACATTCTGCATATCACAGTCTGGTGGCTATGGAAATATAGAAACATAAGTAGGTTAGAAGGTATTCCGATGAATGGCATAAATATATCAAAAGAAATTAAAAATGAAAGTGCATTTATCTCGGCCTATAACCTGATAAAATTGAGAAGAATAGGGCTAGATGAGAACAGAAGTTAACTTGGGGCATCTCTACATGTTTTAAGAAAATGTCAGCAATAAGAGTTATCAGCTAGAATAAGTCCTTACAAGGGGGCTTGGTTCTAAACACATATGGGAGCTTCAAGAGGGATATGGGAGTAGCGGGTGGAGGAAGTGTGATTAGAAACCAAGAAGTAAATGTAATAAAAGCATTTACAATGGGGGGCACGGCCTTCTCAGCCTTGCACGATGAAATTAAAGCATTATAGAAAGGAATGATAATTTGTAAGGAAAATAACTTTTTAAATATTCAAGCTCAAGTAGATTCGAGCCTGCTAGTTGATTTAGTGATAGGTAAATTAGATTTATGGAAGTTTGAGGATGACATTAATAAAATTAAAAGTTTAATAGAAGAATTAAATGGTAAAATCACACACATTTTTAGAAAGGCAAATGCCTTAGGTTGATAAACTAGCTATTGAAGGTAGAGAGAAAGGAGCATAGGAATTTGATGGTTTTAATATTCTGAATAAAATCAAAGGCTTAATAAAATTAGATAAAATAAGTTTCTCCTATATTAGAATTCAAAAGATTAAAGATTAGAACGAAATAATTTAAGAAGAAGGCTAGGTGGCAAAGTTAAATTTTTAGTTTTTCTTTTTAACTTGTTTATTATGCAGCTATTAACATATGCAAAAGAAGTTATTCAAAAGGCCCCCCAGTAATGAGGAAGGACTATAAAGACATAAATCGCTCAAAAAAAAGATTGCTTCGGAATAGATTGGAATTTTTGGCAGATTCAAGCTTAGGAAATGGTAAAAGGGAATAGGTGTAGTGGATATAAAGACTTGTAGTTGGTGGAATCTGTTTTGCAAGTTTTATAGAGGATGTAAAGAAAGGCCATCTGTTTTTTGCAAACTATCATTATGCTTACCGTGGAGTGGAGTTGTATATTTTGCCAGAGCAACCAAGCTGCATGGTTCAGCACTAGTGAGAAAGGTTAGAAGGTAATGAAACATATAGAATGATAGGATGCTGGTTAATTATTTTGCAAGTTCATTTATATCAGGAGCAAGCAAACAATGGAGGTATGAAGATGCCAGACACAGATGAAGATTGGAGTACAGGAATTGGTTAGGAATTGAGGGTGTAAGTGTCTGTAAGCTCTGTGAAGTGTCTGCTGTAGGTCAATGTTGTGTGTATGGGTTTGGGAAAGTGAGGGTGTCTATTTGTAATCAAAGTTCAATGGTCTGGTAATATCAGGTAAAGTAGGTCTGGTAACCTATGCAGTCTGTTGGGTAGGGTCTGTTAAGTGTCTATTTGTAGGAGCATCTTGATCAAGTTTCAGCAGGATCAATTGTTAAGGAAGGACATGATTAAAGGATAGATTTCGAAGAAACTCAGGAAAGGTAGGAGCTGAGGAAGGCATGAAAAATATAGGAAAACAGAGTATTTTCAGCATTGAAATCCAACAAAACTAGGAAAAATATAGCCTAATGTAGAAAGTGATATAGTAAATAATTTAACTATAGTTCATGTTTATTTGATTTTTATTTTAAAAAGGGTGTAGAAGGTAAAAGGTAGATTTTAGTTTGTAAAAATGGTATTCCTCTGCCAAAAGAGAGGGCTATTATAAGAAAATAAACTTTGAAAAAAGAAGAATAATAAGAATAAGAAGAATAAGAAATAATAAGAATAAGAAGATAATAAGAATATAAGAAAAAGAATAAAAAAAAAATATTAATAAGAAAAAGAAGAATAAAAGAATAAGAAAAATAAGAATAAAGAAGAATAAGAAAATAAGAAGAATAAGAAAAATAAGAAGAAATAAGAAAAAGCAGAATAATAAGAATAAGAAGAATAAAAAGAAAAGAACAGTAAAAAGAATAAGAAGAATAAGAAGAATAAGAAGAATAAGAAGAAAAATGAGAATAAGAAGAATAAAAAGAAAAGGATGAATAAGAAGAATTAGAAGAATTTAAAAAATATGAAGAATAAAAAGAATTAGAAAAATAGAATAATTAAAAGAATATGAAGAATAAAAGAATTAGAAGAATTAGAAGAATATAAAAAATAAGAAGAATTATAAGAATTAGTAGAATTAGAAGAATATGAGGAATAAGAAAAATTAATAAAAATAAAAAGAATAAGAAGAATAAGAAAAAATATAAAAATAAAAAGAATAACAATAATAACAAGACAATAATAAGAAAAATAAGAAGAATAAGAAGAATAAATAGATTAAGAAGAAAATGAAGAATAAGATGAATAAAATGAATAATAAGAAAAAGAACTATAAGAAAAATAAGAAGAGTAATAAGAAAAAAATAATTAGAAGAATAAGATGAATATGAAGAATAAGAAAATAAGCATAATAAGAACAAAAATAAGAATAAGATGAATTAGGAGTATAAAAAGAAATGAACAATAAGAAGAATAAGAAGATTAAAAAGAATAAGAATAATAAGAATAATAAGAATAAGAAGAATAAGAAGAATAAGAAGTATATGAAGAATAAGAAGAATATGATGAATAAGAAGAATAAAAAGAATAAAAAGAATAAGAAGAATAAGAAGAATAAGAAGAATAAGAAGAATAAGAAGAATAAGAAGAATAAGAAGAATAAGAAGAATAAGAAGAATAAAAAAGATTATGAAGAATAGGAATAATAAGAAGAATAATAGGATAAAGAAGAATAAGAAGAATAGAAAGAATAAGAATATAAAAAATACTAAAATACTAAAAGAATAAAAGAATAAAGAATAAAAGAATAAAAGAATAAGAAGAATAAGAAGATTAAGGAGAATAATAAGAATAAGAAGAATTATATGAATAAAAAGTATAATAAGAACAAGAAGAATAATAAGAATAGGAAGAACAAGAAGAATAAGAAGAATAAGAAGAATAAGAAGAATAAGAAGAATAAGAAGAAGAATAATAATAATAAGAATAATAGATTAATAATAATAGGAAGAATAATTAAAATAATAAGAATAAGAAAAATAAGAATAATAAGAAAAGTAATAAGAATAAGAAGAATATGAATAATAAGAAGAATAAGAAAAATAAGAAGAATAAGAAAAATAAGAAGAATAAGAAGAATAATATGTTTAAGAAGAATAGGAAGAAAAAATAATAATAAAAATAATAAGAATAAGAAGTATAAGAAAAATAAGCAAAGTAATAAGAAGAAAAATAAGACGAATAGGAAGAATAAAAAGAATAGGATGAATAATAAGAATAAGAAGAGTAAGAATAATAAGAAGAATAAGAAGAGTAAGAAGAATAAAAAGAATAGGAGAAATAAGAATAATAAGAAGAATAAAAAGAATAAGAAGAATAAGAAGAAGAAAAACAATAAAAATAAAAAGAAGAATAAAAAGAATAATAACTATAAGAAGATTAAACAGAATAAGTAGAATAAAAAGATAAAGAAAATTAAGAAGAATAAGACGAATAAGAAGAAAAATAAGAATAAGATGAATAAGAATAAAATGAAGAATAAAAAGAATATAAATAATAAAAACAAAAAGAATAGAAGAATAATAAGAATAATAAGAATAAGAAGAATATGAAGAATATGAAGAATAAGAAAAATAGAAAGAATAAGAAAAAAAAAGAATATAATAATAAAAAGATTATAAAGATTTAAAAAATAAGAACAATAAAAAGATTAATAAGAATAAAAATGAAAACAAGAATAAGAAGAATAAAAAGAATAAGAAGAATTAAAAGAATAAGATGTATAAAAAGAATAAGAATAATAAGAATAATATAAATAATAAGAAGAATACGATGAATATGAAGAATAAGAAGAATATGAAGAATAAGAAGAATAAGAAGAATAAGAAGAATAAGAAGAATAAGAAGAATAAGAAGAATAAGAAAAATAAGAAGAATAAAAAGAATAAGAAATATAAGATGAATAAGAAGAATAAAAAAAAGAAGAATAATAACAATAAGAATAATAAAAAAGAATTAGAAGAATATGAAGAATAAGAATAATATGAAGAATAAGAATAATATGAAGAATATAATCTTTTTTAATTTTCTTATTTTTTTTATTCTTATTCTTCCTATTCTATTTAATGTCTTTATACTTTTTATTCAACTTATACTTCTTATTTATCTTATTCTTATTATTCATCTTATTTCTTTTTTTTCTTATTCTTCTTGTTCTTATAATTCTTTTTATTCTTCTTATTTTATACTTCTTATTCTTCTTCTTCTTTCTTCATATTCTTCTTGTTTTTTTTATTCTTATTCTTTTTATCTTCTTCTATTCTTATTATTCAACTTTTTCTTTGTATTCTACTTATTTTTTTTATTTTTCTTATAGTTTTATTCTTCTTATACTTGTTTTATTCTTATTTATATTCTTATACTTTTTTTTTTTATTCTTCTTATTTTCTTTTGTTCTTATTCTTATTTTTCTTTTATTCTTCTTATTCTACTTATTCTTCTTATTCTCCTTATTCATATTATTTTTATTATTCTTATAATTCAACTTATTCTTCCTATTCTACTTATTCTGTTTATTTTTCTTATTCTTCTTTTTTCTTATTCTCCTCAATCTTATTTTATTCTTATTTATCTTTTTATTCTTTTTATTCTTCTTATTTTTTATTCTTCTTTTTATTCTATTTCTACTTATTCATCTTATTCTTCTTATTCTTTTTATTCTTTTTATTCTTCTTATTCTATTTATTCTTCTAATTTTTCATTTTCTTACTATTCTAATTATTTTTTTTATTCTTTTTATTATTGTTAATTTTTTTATTTTTTAATTTTTTAATTTTTTAAATTTTTTTAATTTTTTTAATTTTTAATTTATACCACTTATTCTTCTTTTTGTTATTCTAGTTATTCTTCTTATTCTTAGTATTCTTCTTATTCTTTTTATTTTATTATTCTTCTTATTCTTCTTTTTCTTTTTATTCTCCTTATTCATCAATTCTAATTAATCTTATTATTCAACTTAATCTTATTATACATCAATTTCTAGCTTTTTGTCACCTTTTTTGGATTCTTGAATGCTTTATCGCCAATGCTATATCTGGCTTTCATATATCTCACCCAAAGACTATCACTTTTATTATTTTTTAAACACCGCCAATTTTTACAAGCACAAGCTTTGGCTATATCATTCCTGGATGCTAATCTTAGGCCTTTCCTTTGAATATTCATCTATAGAAATCCCCTTTGAAAGAAGTTTCCACTTGAATACATTCATTTTTTGTGGGAGCACATTTGTCCATGCTCTTTCAAAATATATTGTGGAGGTTTTTTAATTCTAATAAGTTCTTTAGCACTTTTTAGCACAAAATTTCTTTGTGGGTTCAGGGACTATTTCCACCCATAGCTTTTTAATATCGCATGTTTCTCCATAATGATTTGCTGCTTATACATCAGCTTCCAGCTTTTTGTCACCTTTTTTGGATTCTTGAATGCTTTATCACCAAAGCTATATCTGGCTTTCATATATGTCACCCAAATACTATCACTTTTATTATTTTTTAAACTCGCCAATTTTTACAAGCACAAGCTTTGGCTATATCATTCATGTATAGAAACTTAAACCTCCTTCCTCATCGGGAACCAATGCTCTCCCCATCTTTTCCAATGAATTTTATTTTCCTTCCCTTTTACCCCATAAAAAATTAGACATTTCTTTTTCAAGCTTTGTAAACATGTTTTTTGGAGGTTGTAAAGTCATTAAAGTATATGCTAGTGTTCCTTGTAGCACATGCGTGATTAAAGTAAATTTTCCTGCCATATTTAGTAGGTCTTCTTTCCAACCAACAATTTTTCGCCTCAACTTTTCAAAACCTACTAAATACTCCTCCTTCAACCTTCCCTGATAAATCAGGCAACTTAAGTAGCTTAGAGCTCCTTTTTTATGTGTGAAACCCATGAGATTTTTTTTTTTATGGCTATGTTTTCAGGCATGTTTTTTGCAATTATAACTTGCCATTTATTTATATTTAACACTTGCCTCGATTCTTCCTCCAAATTCTGTAGTAACTTCATTAAATTTCTCATGGATCTGCTACTTGCATTTGAGAAGATAAAAATATTATCTGCATACGCCAAGCAGCTCACAGTTGGTGTGCTCCTTGGCTGTTTATATGTAATGATTTTTCCTTCTCTCATATCCTTTTTTAGATTTACTATAAAGAGTTCCAGATAAATATTAAATAAAGATGGCGAGAGAGGGTCCCCTTGTCTAAGCCCTCTTGTAGGTTTAAATTCTTCACTAGATTAATTAGGCTAGCGAAGAATTCACCCATGATCATCTATGCACTAGAAATACATCTATGCATTAGGTCTATCCATAATTCCGAAAAACTCATCTTTCTCATTAAAAACATAAAATATCTCATTCAACTCTATCGAGTGCTTTGGACAAGTCTAGTTTTAATATTACATTATGCCCTCTTGCTTCGGCTCCTATTTCCTTGATCATTTCTGAAGCTAAATTAATATTCTCCATTATCAATCTATCCTCTACAAAACCAGTTTTTCAACATATATGATAGAGGGGAGAATTTTACTGAACCTGCCCTATAGTAATTTAGCTAGAATCTTATAAATAGAATTACATAGGCTAATTGGCCTATAATCTTCTCCTGTCTGTGGATTAGCCTTCTTAGGAATCAGTACAATGTAAGAATTCACCCATGCTTTTGTAATCTGCGCCAGCAAAGATACTAGCAATAGCCGCTATCAGCTCTTTTTTAATAAAAAGCCAACTACGGTAAAAAAAACCATTATTCCACCCATCTGGACCTGCCGTGCTATCTTTGTTCACACTAAACACTACCTCATTTACCTCTTCCTCTATGGGGAGTTCTTCCAATTTTTTTTATCTTCATCTGAGACCTTCCTCTCAATATACTGCATTAATGAGGCCTTTCTAGGTGTGTTCGCACTGCATAACTGATTTTTATAATGCTTTTCTAGTTCATTTTTTATTTCCTCTTCCTTTTCTAACCATTGCCCATTTGCTAATTTTAAACCTTTTATTCTTTGTTTAAACCTTCTTATTTTTTCCATAGCATTGAAATATGTTGTATTTTTGTCTCCGTCTTTTAGCTACTTAACTCTGGCTCTCTGCTTCCAAAAATTTTCTTCCATGTGCATTTCGAGCCTCAATTGTGCTCTCGCTTTACTTAATTCAATTCTAGAGACATCATATTGCCTCTCTCATATTCTATTTCAAGCTTCTCAACCTTCTGTTAAGCTTCTAGAATATTTTTATTAATATTTCCAAAAATCTTCTTATTCCATTTAACAAGTAAGAATCGCAATGTTCGAAGTATTTTTGCCAGGATTTTCATAGGATTACCCGAAGCTGGTTTTTCCCATGGTTCTTTTACTATGGCATTAAAACCCTTATGCAATCCCCACATGTTTTGAAATTTGAACCCATCATTTTTCCATTACTTACCTCAAATGCCATAAGGAGCGGGCTATGGTCCCAGTAGGTTCTACTTAAATATTTGATTTTAATTCCTCCCATCTTGTCCATCAATTGTGTGTTAAGTAGAACTCAATCCAACCTGGACCATATTGCTCCCCTCCTCTTCCAATTATTGCACCATGTAAAATTTGACCCAAGAAAGTCCGCCTCCATTAAATTTGCTCTAGCAATTGCCTCGTTGAACTGATCTAAGGCAATCTGGTCAGGAGCTCTACCACCCCTTTTTCACTAGGATTTCTAATCACATTGAAATCTCCTCCAATAATCCAAGAAGTTTTCTTTGCGACTAGATCATCCATTGCTTTCCATAACAATTTTTTATCTTCTCTAGCATTGCTAGCGTACACGCTGAAATGATTGAATCTGATTTATCTAATATGAAGCTGATAATTTTTAACTTCTGCAACTATTTCAACTTTCATTGACTTATTCCACATGACCCATATCTTACCATCCAGGTTCGAATAGGCCCGATCGAAGCCAATCAAATTCTTATATTTCTTTATTTATTCTTTTATTACCATTGGTTCGGCTAAGATTAGAATATTAATTTTGTGTATTTTAATTAGCCCTTTAATTCTTTTAAACATATCTATGTAAATCTTGTTTGTGCTCTAGTGATGCATTTCAAATCATACTTAATATTTAAATATTTTTTCCTATTTCTAGAAGCTTTACTTGAGCTAGGTGGTGCCTGCTCTTTTCCTAGTTTTAATTTTTCCAGGCTTTTTCCATTCTTCTTAGTTCTTCAATTGGGCATGCTCTTTTCTGTGGGATGAATCGGAGCATATTATGTTCATTTAAATCATCCTGAGGTAGATAAGAGATGTGCCTCACTTCAACTTTAACCTTCTTATATACGACTAGCTTTTTGCCTCTGAGTCCTCCTCAGAGAGAAGATCATCATCCCCCCAATTATATCTCTTTATTTTTTTAATTTTTTCTGCCCCTCTTATTTTCTTCCTCCTCCTTCCTCCAACCCCGACATTGCTATTTATAACCATCCCTTCTGCCCCTATTCCTTCTTTCATCTTTGCTGTTTTGGCAAGCCATTCCCTAATGCCTTCCAATCTCTATACCTTCCATCTCTTTTACTACCATTACCTCTTCATCTCTCCCTCCCTACCCTCTCCCTTCTCATCATTTTCTTTTCCAGTAGATGCTATTTCTATTACCTCCAATGCCTCTTCTAAACTATCTTCATCCCTCTCTCTAACACTCCCAGCTACCTATAAGCCCTGCCCTACCTTCCTTCTGCCCCTTTCTCATTGTGACTCTTCCCTCTTCAACACTCTCCTCTCTATCCAAATTTATAGCTTCTTCCTCTTCTCTCTGCCCCCTCTTCACCCATAGCCTGCTTCTACCTTTCCCCTCATTAAATCCATCTCTTCTCATCCCTCTTTCCACCATACATTTTGTTATTCCATGCCCCATTCTAAGGCAGTTTGTGCAATAACTTGGCATGAATTCTGGAATAACCTTCTACTATAATTCATTTGTATAGTTACTACCAATGCATATTCTATTCGGCGGAAGATTTTTAAGACTTATTTCAATGCAAATCTTGGCCCAGCTTGGTCTAGTCATGCATGCGTGGCTTCATCAATAAGCCAGGGTTTGCCTAAACAAAGCTGATTGAGTATAGAGGAAGCTTATAAAAAATGAAGAGGGTGGTTCGGTAAATTAAACCATACTAGGGCATGTGCAGGTTCTTCCTGAGGAGTGAAGCTTGGCGACCACTTGAGGACACGCATATGGTACCCCTTGATTGTCCACTATCCTCTAAGCCATATTCGGACAAAGTCTTCTTCCTCCTTGAAATGGATGAAGATGTGCTTCCCATCAAACCAAGCCATACTTATCGCTTCCCCCATTTTTAATGAAGCCAGAAATCATGAATATCTTTGAATATGGGTCGGCCATGGAAGAACTTCCCAATAAGCATTAGCTTAAATGCATCAACAAGCTTTGTTAGTTCCTCAATCGAAAAAATTATAGAAGGCTCACCATTTTTCATGTCAAACTTCGGAAAAACTAGGTCAGTTTCATTGAATAGTGATGAAAATTATTTTTTGTTAAAGAGTAAACCAGATTTCCCAATTTTAGCTTAAAAATTGAGCTTCTTCACTCAACAATGGCTATTTATCTCTCTAGAAAGTGAATTTTCTCTCTCTAGAAAGTGAAAAATCTTTCCTAGCATGCGATATAATAGATGAAATAATATATTATGCTTGCTATATTTATTTAATTTTGCTTAGAAGGGTATAAAAGGCCAAAGGGTAGTATATTAGCTTTGTTAGTTCCTCATTCAAAAGCCATTATATTCTTATTCTTCTTATTCTTCTTATTTTTTTATTCATCTTATTTTTTTTTCGTGTTATTATCTTGTTATTCTTATTATTCTTATTCTTATATTTTTATCCTTTTTATTATTCTTATTCTTCTTATTATTTTTTTCAAGGTTTGTTTTATTAATTATAATAGCCCTCTCTTTTGGAGGAGGAATGTCATTTTTACAAGCTAATATACTACCCCTTGCCCTTTTACACCTTTTAAAGCAAAATTAAATAAATATAGCATGCATAATATCCTGCTTTATCTATTATATCACATGCTAGGAAAGATTTTCATCTAACTTTGATTCCATAGGATTCTTCTAGTCTCAACTTCTATACATTCTAACAAAATTAAAAAATATACTTGAGCTTTCTTCCTATCTATCTTTTATAAGCTTTCTACTTGAACTTTCTATTTGAGCATTCTGCTTGAACTTTCTATTCGAGCTTTCTGCTTGAGCTTTTGTTTGAGCATTCTGCCTACTAGACATCACTAAGCTAATTTGCATCAGTATCTTCTGTTGCAACTTTAGGTAAACTTCTTCTAATTTCTATTTATATCTTTGTCCACTTGTTCAGCTCCTATCTTTAGCTAAACATCCTTACTGTTGCCTTGGTTTGCTCCTTTTAGTTTCTCCCTACCTCTTTATGCACTTGTACAGCATCTGCCTTCTTTATGTATCACCTACACAAACCATAGATCAACAACAAACAGACAATACATTGTTTTCCTTGTTGCTACCTATCTTCCTTTTATGGTCCTCTTTCTTATTGTTTCTTGTCTGCCTATAAAAGGTAGTTAATATCAGTAAGCTAGCTACGACATGTTGTTATTATTATTGTGCTCCTTCTAGTTCATGCCATGCTTTCTACTACTTCCAGAGCTCCTTCTATTTCATCCTTTTTAACTGTTTTAGACAACCAGATAAATAAACATTAAAACAACCATCACAATCTACAGCAGTCTTCTTTCTGCTTCTGTCTATATGTCTTTATCTTCCAAAACTCTACTAGCTGGACCAGCTTCACTTTGTTTCTATTATGTCACTTGCTCTATCAGAAAAAATAACCAAACAAACATATATACATCCATCACCCCCTCTCCCTTATTGCTGCCTTTCTATCAGTAGCATGATTCACCCCCATCACATGCAATCACCCCAAATTCTAACAAACAAACCCCTCTATTACATGACAATATTTCTATTAGTAGCACCTTAACATTTACTCCATGACATTAACAAAAAAACACAACCTATCGAAATACATCCATAAGAATTAATATAAATCTAATATTTTCAGTAATCCCTTACAAGGGCCCATAAAAGTACACGATATATAAATTTCCCCTTATCCTGATTAAGCATCCCACAGGACCAGGATACTATAATCATTTCACCTACAGACTATGGGTTTATCTTATAGAGTATCATTTGAAAGATAATTGATGCTGCTACAATTGGTGGCCCTTGTAAGGGATGTACAGTATGCTACAACAAAATAATATGCAACCTTTCAAGTTAGTTAATTTATTACAAATTATGGTGAGATTTTAGATAACTTCTGTGTTAATAAATGGTTTTTATGGAGGTTCAAACTGCTCTCCTAAATATAGGATATTCTATTTCATCTAGTTTAAGTAAACCTATATATTTAGCAGGCATGTTTTGCACATCGAAGTCCTGATTTCCTTTTTTTACCTTTTTTAGCTTGCATATGAGTTTCTTGGTTCACTTCTCCATATATGTGCATTATACTTTAGTTTAAATAATGTACCAGTTGTATGATTTCTTCTATGACCTTTAATAATACCTACTAACAAAAGTGAATCCGTTTGTATTTGAATATTTTTTATTTTACTATCTTTGCATATCTTTAAGGTAGACAAAAGGGCCCAGATTTCAGACTGCATAAAAGTATTAGCTTTCAATTTTCTTGTGAATGCCCAAATCATCTTGCCATTGGAGTCTCTAAGAATTCCTCCACCTTCTGTTGTGCCTATTTCTCTTTTAAAGCTACTGTCTGTATTAAGTGCCAAATAAACATTTGGAGGTTTATTCCAATGTATACTCATAAAGCTTGATTTGGGCTTTTGAAACCTTAGATGGCACCTATCTATATATTTTTATTTTCTGAGTAAATTATATTCTTTAAAGGGTAAACTTTTGAAATGATTTTTAGTTCTTTTTTTATCTCACATACTATATCTTCTGCATTCATTTCAATACCCTCATATCTATTTTTGTTTTTGGCTTTCCAAATACACCATATTATCAAAGGTGGGATGATATTTTTGAGCCATTTATGTACTGATTTAAGATTTGTCCCCTTCATCCATTTCTGAATTCTTTTTTTGAGAGTTTAGTTTTTATACTTTAAACTCATTTCTATTTCAATTTTTTTCATATTTTTGAAGATTTTTTACCTTGTGACAATAGGTGATCTGAGGTTTCTATTCTCATTTTGCAGCAATCACATTTAGAGCTTAGATTTATGCCTTTTTTTGTATTCAAGTATCTAGTGGAATAATATTAGATATAGATTTCCATAACAATAAACGTATTTTAAGTGAATTATTATTGTTCAAACACCATTCAAATTAATCCCGTGGGGGTTACTCCTAATTAGGTTCTTGTCTAATTTTAAGAAAAATGAGCCTTCATTGTTTAACTTCCATTTCCAACCATACTTAGTAAACACAAAGTGGTTATCCACTATTTCTTTTTGCTTTAAAGTTTGTTTCCAGATCTGTGATTCATTGCTGATCTTTTTTATCCCATTATTGTCACTGTTAACTAGATATTTTGCTCTCATGTATGATGCCCTAAGATTATTATTCTTTTTAATCTCCACCATCTCTTACAGGCCCATGCTTCAACTATCTTTTCTAGATTGATAAATCCAAGACCCACTATTTCTTTTGGAAAGCAAAGATCTTTCCATTTAATCCAATAAAAATTCAGTCTACCATTCTTCTTTCCCCAAAAAAAATTTGCAAGTTCTCCTTCTATTTTTTTATGAAAAATTTAGGCAGTTGCATAACAATTAGATTGTGCACTAGTATAATTTGAAGTACATGTGTTATGAGTGTAATTCTTTCACTCATATCCAACGATTCAATTTTCCAGCCCACAATTTTGTGCCTAAGCATAACAAGTAAAAAATCTAGGTGCTCTAATTTAATTTTGCCTTCATATAATGGACACCCAAGATAAGAGAGAGATCCTTTTATGTGAGAGAAACCCATGTTCTCTCTTATCTTATGTACTAGGCTGGGATGAGCTTTCTTTGATATTTTAAATTGACACTTATTTCTATTTAACACTAGACCCATTTTTTTTCCATTGTTTTAAAAATTTTCATTAGAAAATTTATGGATCTATTATTACCATTGGTGAATAGAATGATGTCTTCTGCATATGCTTGATGACTAATTTGAAGAGTGTCTCTATATTTCCTAAAAGTGTATATGTCCCCTTTATTTATTTTGATTTTCAAGTTCACTATAAATAATTCCAAATATTATTACCGGGTGGGGTTAAACTCTTTCCCCTTTTCCCCATTTATAATAGTCTTGAACCAAGTACTAGAAATGCATCTAAAAATTAAATATATCCATGCTTCTATGGAATCCATTTTTCTCATGGTAAAGATTAAACCTGCCAATCTACTCTATCGAAGGCTTTCGATAGGTCTAATTTGAAAATTACATTATGCCCTCTAGATTTGGAAGATTACTCTTTCATGAGCACTTAAGCCTGCCATATATTTTCCATGATCAATCTATTTTTTAGAAAGATGGATAGTTCATTTGAAATACCTTTAGGAAGAATCAGTCATAGTCTATTTTGCATCAGTTTTGCCAGTATTTTATATATTGAATTGCATATGCTGATGGGTCGGTAGTCCTCTCCTTTTTGTAGTTTTTTTTGGGAATAAGGACTATATGAGTTAGCACCCACTTTTTTTTTAATTTCTGCTCCTCAGATGAACCAATGACTGCCATGAATAATATTTTTAATTATATCCCACAAGCTTGGAAAAACATGGAATTCTAGTCATCTAGGCTAGCTATGCTATCCTTATCCAAGCTATAGATTGTGTCTTTGATCTCTTTCTCTTCTGGGAATTCCATTTCGCTTATTATTATCTTCATAATTAATTTTATTATTTTTGTTTTGAAAAAATTTATGCCCTTTTATTCTATTATTATCGCATAGTAATGTTCTATATATGCCTTCAAGAGTATCTTTAATTTATGTCTTATTTTCTATCCATATTCCTTCGTTGTTTTTTATTCCATTTCTCTATTGTTTTTGAATCTTGATTTTCGAAACCAGCGGAAAAAATTTCGTGTTTGGTCTCTTTTAACATTTTACTTTTACTCTCTATTTCCAAAAAATTTCTTCAATATGTAATTTTAGTTTAAGTTCACTTTGTGTCTTATTAAGCTCGCAAAGATTGCTTATGCTATGATATCCATCATATTCTTGTTCCAGGTTATCAATTTTCTATTCTATTTCTATAATACTCCTGTTGATAATCACAAACTTATTTTTATTCTAGTTAATTAAACATGATTTCAACCTATCTAATTTAACAGTGAGGATCTGATCCGGATTACCCTTTACTGCTACAACCAAGACTCTTTCACCGTGTCTTGGATGTCATAATGGAGGCACCACATATTCTAAAAATTAAATGCTGTGTTTTTATTTTTTTTGTTTTTGGGATATAAAAGAGGGTTATGATTTGAAGAGGTTCTGTTCAGATGTTTGACACCTATATTTCCAAATGAATCTAGCCACTTAGAGTTGAAGAGGACTCTATCCAGTCTAGACCAGATAGCTCCTTTCTTTTTATGGTTGTTTGTCCATGTAAAATTTAAGCCTAAAAAGTTAGCTTCTAGTAAATTACATCTAGTGAATACTTCATTGAATCGATCACTAGCTTGTAAATTTATAGTTTTGTTGCCTTTTTTTTCTAATGCATTTCTAATAGTATTAAATTCTCCTCCTATTATCCAGGGTGTGTTTTTGAGTGCTATATGCTCCATGATTTTTTAGAGTTCCTTTCTTTTTTATTTAAAGTTACGAGCATAAACTACTAATATGGTTATCAGTTTACTTTTATTTAGGCTGAGATTTATTAATTATTCATATTCCTCCATATTTGTGAAATCCAAATAATCTTTCCAAATCACCGATATTTTACTAGCTTTATTAGACAATGCAATCGTGAAACCTAGCTTATTATTATAATCTTCCAGTTGTTTTTATCTAAATTAGTTCCTCTAACATTAATAGTGAAATTTTATTTAGTCTTATCATTTTTTTAAGATGTTTAAGGGTGTGGAGTTGGCTATTCCCCGAATATTCTAGAATAAATATCTAAACATTATTTGAGAATTTTAGTTGAGCTCATGTTTTACACTTTGTACCATAGGGTTTATTTAAATATTTTTTTTGTGTTTCTTGTCTTTTTTGTGAGATTTGGGCTTTGAATTAATTTAGACATTTCCTCCTTGTCAATAATAGGCAATTTCAGACATATAATTTTCAATTCATCTAAGGCGCATTCCCTATTAACTATTTCTGATCTCTTCTTTTTAATATCTATGTCATCTTTAGACTGAGTAGGGTAATTTATTTATGCAGTTGTAAAAATATCATTGCAGCCTTTAATATCTTCAACAAAACCAACTCAGAACTAGAACACCACCCTTAGTGTCTTCTAAATTTGTATTCTTTTTAGGTTTTCAAGTTCTATGGACCAAATCTTTAATTTTATCTATCATAATTCTAATTTTCTTTACTTTTCCTTTGTTTTTATCTTGGACATAATTACTATTGGTAGGTTCTGTTTATAGAGGAAGAGATTATGTTAGTGCAGAAGTTTCAAATATGCCCTCCTCAATAATTTTTTCTTGCTTGTTTATGGGGCTATAAACCAATTTTTTTTATTTTTTACCAGGGTTCTTATCCCTGACTTAGCCATACATTCCTCTGTTGAGTGTCCACTTTTTAAGATTTTCCCATAGTAGCTAGGAAGTTATTCAAATGATGATGGACTGCTAGTAACCTTTCTCTTCATTCTGCACAATACGATCCTTTGTGGGATAGGAATATTTAGATTGACTTCAATGCAAACCCTGGCCACACTTGACATAGTAAGAGTGACAGTAGCCCCATCCATCAGTAGAAGATTACAAATAAGCTTCTTCATATTCTTCTTATTCTTCTTATTAATCTTATTCTTTTTAGTATTCTTTTTCTTCTTATTCTTATTATTCTTTTTTTCTTTTATTCTTTTTCTTCTTATTTTTATTAGTCTTCTTATTTTTCTTATTCTTCTTATTCTACGTATTCTTCTTATTCTTCTTATTTTTTTATTCTTCTTATTATTTTTATTCTTCTTATTCTTCTTATTCATCTTATTCTACTTATTCTTCTTTTTCATGTTATTCTTATTATACTTCTTATTTTTTATACTTATTAATCTTCTTATTCTTGTTATGCTTCTTAATCTTATTATTCTTATTATTCTTCGTTAGTTATTATTATTTTAATTATTATTATTCTTATTCTTCATATTCTTCTTTTTATTCTTTTTCTTATTTTTCTTATTTTCTTCTTATTCTTCTTATTCTTCTTATTCTTCTTATTCTTCTTTATCTTTTTATTCTTCTTACTCTTCTTATTCTTCTTTTAGTTCTTATTTTGTTATTCTTTTTATTCTTCTTATTCCTTTTATTCTTTTATTATTATTATTCTTCTTATATTTTTATTCTTCCAATTAATCTTAATGTTCTTATTTTTATTATTCTTGGTATTCTTAGTATTAATCTTATGCTTATTTATCTTCTTATTCATCTTATTTATCTTATTCTTTTATTCTTTTTATTCTTCTTATTCTTCTAATTTCTTATTCTTCTTTTTAATGTTATTCTTATTATTCTTCTTATTTTTATACTTATTAATCTTCTTATTCTTGTTATGCTTCTTAATCTTATTATTCTTCGTTAGTTATTATTATTATTTTATTTATTATTAATCTTTTTTATTCTTATTCTTCATATTCTTTTTTTTTATTCTTTTTTTATTTTTCTTCTTTTTCTTCTTTTTCTTCTTATCTTCTTATTCTTGTTATTCATGTTATTCTTCTTATTCTTCTTATTCTTCATATTCTACTTATTTTTCTTTTCTTATTTTTTTATTCTTTTTATTCTTCTTATTTCACTTATTCTTTTTTTCTTATTAATCTTCTTATTTTTTTTATTTTTCTAATTAATCTTAATATTCTTATTTTTCTTATTCATGGTATTCTTAGTATTAATCTTATTCTTATTTATCTTCTTATTCTTTTATTCTTCTTATTTTTCTTATTCTTCTTATTCTTCTTATTCTTATTATTCTACTTATGATTCTTATACTTTTTTTCTTCTTAATCTTGTTTTTATACTTATTATTATTATTTTTCTTATTCTTTTATTATTCTTATTCATCTTATTATTTTTATTCTTCTTATTCTACTTATTCTTAATATTCTTCTTATTCATCTTATTCATCTTATTCTTTTTATTCTTCTTATTCTTCTTATTGTTTATATTATTTTTCTTCTTATTTTTCTTATTTTTCTTATTTTTCTTATTTCTTATCTTCTTATTATTTTATTATTGGTATTCTTCTTATTCTTCTTATTTTCTCATTATTCGATTTCTTCTAATTCTTTTTATTCTTCTCATTCTTCTTAGTCTTCTTTTCTTCATTTTTTTCTAATACTTCTTATTCGTCTATTCTTGTTATTCATCTTATTCTTCTAATTCTTTTAATTATTATTAATTTTCTACTTCATCTTATCCTTCTTATTCTTCTTATTCTAATTAATCTATTTATTCTTCTTATTCTTCCTATTTATATTATTCATCTTATTCTTCTTATTATTCTTTTTTGAGTTATTCTTGTTGTAATTTTTTTTATTCTTATCTTTGTATCCTTTTTATTCTTCTTATTCTTCATATTCTTATTATTCATCTTATTCTTCTAATTATTCTTATTCTTATTATTCTTCTTATTTTTCTTATTCTTCTTGCTCTTCTTAATCTTCTTATTCTTTTTATTCATCTTATTCTTCTTATTCTTCATTTTATTTTATTCTTTTTATTGTTCATGTTGACCTTTTTCTTTTTGCTTATTATTTTTTTTAATCTTCTTATTCTTTATTTTCAATTCTTTTTATTCTTCTTACACATCTTATTCATCTTATTCATCTTATTCTTCTTATTCTTCTTATTCTTATTATTCCTTCTTATTTTTTTTATTCTTTTATTCTTTTTATTCTTTTATTGTTGTTAATCTTTTATTCTTTTATTCTTTTTATTCTTTTTATTCTTTTTATTCTTTTTATTGTTGTTATTCTTTTTATACTTTTATTCTTTTTATTCTTTTTATTCTTTTTTATTCTTTTTATTCTTTTTATTCTTTTTATCCTTTTTATTCTTTTATTCTTTTTATTCTTTTTATTCTTCATGTTTCTCTTATTCTTTTTATCTTATGTTTTTTTGTATTTTTTCCTTTTCTTCTAATAATAATAATAATAATAATAATAATAATAATTATTATTATTATTACCACCACTATTCTTCTTCTTATTATTATTTTTGGTATTCATCTTATTTTTCTTATTCATCTTATTTTATTATTATTCTTATTTTTTTATTCTTCTTATTCTTTGCATGATTCTTATTTTTTCTTATTCTTATTTTTCTTCTTTCTTTCTTCACATTCTTCTAATTCTTCTTGTTAGTATTATTATTCTTATTATTCTTATTCTTCTGATTATTCATATTCTTATTAATATTCTTATTCTTCTTATTCTTCTTATTCTTATATTAATTTTGTTCTTGGAATTATTCTTATTTTTCTTATTCTTCTCATTCTTCTTATTCTTCTAATTCTTCTTATTATTCATATTATTTTTATTCTACTTTTCTTTTTATTCTTCTTATACTTCTTATTCATTTTATTCTTGTTATTATTCTTATTCTTCTAATTCTTATAATTTTTATAATTCTTCTTATACATCATATTCTTCTTTTCCATATTATTCTTCCTACTTTTATTATTCTTCTTTTTTTCTTATTCTTCTTTTTCTTGTTATTCTTATTTTTTATTCATGTTCTTATTATTCTTATCTTCTTATTCTTTTTATTCTTCTTATTCTTCTAATTCATATTATTCTTCTTATTCTTTTTATTCTTCCTATTATTTTTATTCTTCTTATTCTTCTTATTCCTCCTATTATTCTTATTCTTCCTATTATTATTATTCTTTCTATCTTGTTATTTTTCCTATACTTCTTATTCTTCAAATTTTCCTTATTCTTTATATGCTTATTATTCTTGTTTTTGTTATTATTCTTTATATTCTTCTTATTCATCTTATTCTTCTTATTCTTCTTATTCTTTATAATATTATTATCTTTTTATTCTTTTTATTATCTTATTCTTCTTATTTTTTTTATATTTCTTATTCATCCTATTCTTATTAGTGTTATAAATTCTTCTAATTATTTTAATTTTTCTTTTTTTCTTATTCATCTTATTTTTTTATTCTTCTTATTCTACATATTCTTCTTATTCTTCTTATTTTTATTATTCTTTTTTTTCTTCTCATTCCTCTTATTTTATTATTCTACTTATTCTTCTTATTCTTCTTTTTCATGTTATTATTGTTATTTTTTTATTCTTATTTTCTTATCTACTTATCTATTTTAATCTTTTTATTCTTCTTGTTCTTATTATTCTTATTATTCTTATTATTCTTATTATTCTTATTATTCTTATTCTTCTTATTCATCTTATTCTTCCTTTTATTCGTATTCTTTTATACTTCTTATTCTTCTTATGCTTCTTATTCTTTTTATTCTTTTTATTCTTCTTTTTATTCTTTTATTCTTTGTTTCTTCTTTTTATAATAAATCATTTTACTCTTTTTTTTTCTTACTTCTTATTCTTCTTATTCATCTTTTCCTTCTTATTCTTTTTATTCTTCTTATTCTTCTTATTCTTCTTATACTTATTATTTTTCTTATTATCTTATTCTTCTTATTCTTCTTATACTTCTTATTCATCTTATTCTTGTTATTTTTATTATTTATCTATTTTTTTTAATTTTTGTTTTTCTTCTTATTCATTTTATTCTTCATTATCTTTTTATTCATCTTATTCTACAAATTCTTCTTATTCTTCTTATTTTCTAATTCTTCTTATTTTTATATTTTTCTTATTATTCTTCTTATTCTTTTTCTTTTTTATTCTTCTTATTTTTATAATTCAACTTATTCTTCTTTTTTGGGATATTCTTATTTTTCTTATCATTTTATACTTTTTATTATTTTAATCTTCTTATTCATCTTATTCATCCTATTCTTCGTATTATTCTTATTCTTGTTTTTATTCGTATTCTTCTTATTCTTATTATTTTTCTTATCTTTTTTTTCTTCTTTTTCTTCTATTTATTCCTTTTCTTCTTTTTTATAATTCTTCTTATTCTTCTTATTATTTTTATTTTTCTATTTTTTTTTCAAGGTATTCTTCATATTATTTTTATTCTTCTTATTCTTTTCATTCTTATTGTAATTATTATAATTAATATTATTATTCTTCTTATTCATCGCATTAGTTTATTTATGTAATTCTTCTTATTCTTTATATTTTTATTCTTCTTATTCAATTATTTTTTCTTATTCAATTATTCTTTTTTTTAATTTGTTTTATTATTAATAACCCTCTCTTTTGGCAGAGGAATACTATTTTTATAACCTACATCTACCTGTGGCCCTCTTACACCCATCTTAACCTTAAACTTACTAGCTAGCATGTTGAAATTTAAAATTTCTCAAGCAATTATTCATGTTATAAATTAAACTAGAATAAGCTGGAGGCTATGGACTAGTTTATCTAATTTTTGGCCCATCTTTCCATTTAACTATTTTCGGTCCATCTTTTCGGCCCATCTTTTCATTTAATTCCATGTATTGCTCGGCCGTTTCTTGAGCTCAGCATCTATCCTCTCGTCGCCTCGTGTCTCAAGCCCTGTTATTCACATTATTCCTGAGTATTTTCCATCCGTCTTCCATCTTCTTTTATATGCTCCAGTACCTGCAATATACAAAGAAAACGAGCACGACTACAATATAACTTCTCTACCCTATTCCCCTTGTCCCTTGTTAAACATATACAACATTTATTAATCTATTCTTCGCTTCCATTCTTTTTGCTGCGCCTTAAAATGAGTGCTCTGTCTACCGAGCTGCAGCAAGACCTACAACTTTCTACATAACTCTCAAAAAAATAAAAAAGTTCACTTAAATAAAAACCAGAATTATAACAGGTAAGACTACAAATAAGCCAAAAAAAACCCTCTCCGAGTACTTATAAGCTGTCCACCATTCTGTAATTCCTCTACGAGTGTTGAACACCCACAGGGCCAGGAGATCAGTCGAGAGTGTCTACCATAAATCAACTCGGGAAACAACAATAAAGCAGTGATAATCAACTTATAATGTATGTTCTTGTCAAGGGAAAAATAAATATAAAAACTGCATTATTTAACCTATTAAACAACTACAAATTAACAATGTAGAGAAATAAAATCACCATCGACAGTTTGCTTACAACCTGCAATATAATACACCAAATAGAAACTTACGTGTACACAACCTACCAACCAAGACTCCATGCTGTAAACCACTTCGTATGATGCTACGCTGCTGAGGAAAAAAACTATTTCATATGATCTAAACAACAAAATTTTATTTAGATTTAGCCCAGCCTCCACCCTTTATAACTCTAACATAAGAAAAAGCCATCTTATCTAATTTTTCTAAACCTTTTAATTTTTTCGGCATAGAAACCTCATCGAATTCTATTTCTCCTTTTTCAGAGCCTATCCTCGCAAGATTATCTGCTGGGGTGTTTGCCTCTCTATATATATGCATTATTGATGCATTTAATTCGCTTTTAAGCTTCATTATTATTTCTAATTCTTCTTCATATTTCCAAAGAAAAATTCTTCCTATTACTAAGTTAAATAATAACATCGAGTCTACCTATATTTGAATATTTTTATATTCCAATTTTTTACATACATTTAAGCCTATACTTAACGCCCTAATTTCTGAATGCAGAGCCGAGTCTGATAACTAACCAAAGTGAAAGCTTTCATGACTGTGCCTTAATGATCCCTTATTAACCCACCTCCCCTGCTATACCTGTATCCCTATTGAAACTTTCATCCGTGTTTAAGGAAAATTTTCCTTCAGGGGCCTGGCCCAGCTTATACCTTTTGCCCAATATTGTTTAATAGATTTTATATTAAGACTCCATTCCCTCTTCACTTTCTTATCTATAGCTAGTTTATCTACTATAATGGGTTTAATGTTTGATATATTACTTATTTCATGCTTAATTTCTTGTAATATATCTTTTGAGTTCATTCTTTTTCCTTCAAATCTACTCCTATTACGAGTTTCCATAAACACCATATCACTACATGAGGTAAATTCTTATTCAGCCAATTTCTAGTAGGGTTAGTGGAAGTTGCTTTTTCCCATTTTTTAATTCTCTCTATTAGCCTCTCCTTTGTATTACTAATTTGTTCATATCCTTCAAGTTTCTTCCAAATTTCTACTGCAATTTTCCCTCTCGAGAATAGGTGGTCCATTGATTCCACTTCTGCAAAGCAACATTCACATCTGGACACTATTTTTATACCCTTTCTCTGCACATTGGTGTCCACAGGTAAAGCATTTGATAATACTTTCCAGGCTAGCGAGCACATTTTTGTGGGGTGCCTGCTTTCCAGACCCATTTAAATATGGGTTGAGCAAGTTTTTTTCCTAATCAACTCCTTCACCGATTTTAGTGTGAAATAACCTTGTGGTGTGAGGGTACATTTCCAACCACTCTTTTTTAATATTGAGTGTGATTCTACTATCTCTTTCTGTTTTCCAGAGCCTTCCAATTATTTGATACCTACTTAAGCCTCTGGTTATTTGTGTTAAATATTTTGCCTTCATAAAATTTGCCCAGATGCTATCTTCTCAATCAGCCTCCACCATCCTTTACAGTCCCAAGCAGTGGCCATATCCTATAAAGTGATTATTCCTAAACCTTCTTCAGCTTTTGGATAACATATATCCCTCCAATTTTTCCAGTGAATTTTTTGCTTCCCATCTTTTTTCCCCATAACAAATTTGACATATCTAATTCTAATTATTCAAGAATTTCTTCGGAGGATGTTACATATAAGATATGCACTAGTGTGCTTGTAACACATGCGAGATTAATGTAATCCGTCCCCCAAACCCTAAAATCTTCCTTCCAACCTGCTATTTTCCTTCTGATTTTATCTTGTATTGGTGTTAAATATTTCTTTCTCAGTCTGCCTTCATATATTGGGCAACCTAAGTATGTTAAAGCTCCCTTATTATGTGTAAAGCCCATTATGTTTTTGAATTTATCACTTTCTCTGTAGTCTTTTTAGCTAACATAAAATGATACTTCTTTTTATTTACAACCTGACATGTTTCTAATTCAAATAATTGTAATAATTCTATCAGATTTATTACAGATCTTTTACTTGCATTTGTAAAAATTATTAGATCGTTGGCATAAGCCAAACAACCTATTCTCGGAGTATTATATGGTTGTCTAAAAGGTAATATATTACCATTTGACATTCTTTTGTTTAAATTAAGAATAAGTAGATCTAAATATATATCAAATAATAAGGGGGATAATGGGTCCCCCTGTCTTAGGCTTCTTATGGGTTTAAATTCATCACCAATATTACCATTTATGATAATTCTAACCCAAACACATGAGATGCATCTATATATTATGTCGCATAATTCAGAAAACCATATTTCCTTAAAATGTAACAGAGTGTATCCCATTCAACTCTTGCGAAAGCTTTAGACAAATCCAACTTGATTACTAGATTATTACCTCTTGTTTTAGTTGCAATTTCTTTCATCATTTCTGAAGCTAATCTAATATTTCAATCATTAGTCTGTCTTTAACAAATCCGGTCTGCTCTGGTGATATTATTAATGGCAAAATAATACTTAATCTGTTTTGAATTATTTTAGTTAAAATCTTATAAATCGCATTGCATAAACTTATAGGTCTAAAATCCTCGCATAGCTGGGGAGCTTCTTTTTTGGAGATTAAAACTCTAAATGAATTTGCTCAAGCTTTAGGAATATCTACTCCAGCAAAGAAACTGGCAATCGATGTAACTAGGTCATTTTAAATAATGGGCCAGTTTAGCTGGAAAAAGTAATTATTCCAGCCATCTGGTCCCGCTGCACTGTCTTTATCAAGATTAAAGACTACAATCTTTACCTCCTCTTCTTCTGGGATTCTTTCCATCATTTGATTTTGTTCTTTCGTAATGGAAACCCCAATCTCTTGAAACAAGGAGTTCCCTTCGTGAGAAATGTTACCACACAGATGGGATTTAAAAAAATTTTCAAATAGGGTACATAATTGTTTGTCTACTTCTATCCATCTTCCTTCTTATCTTTTAGTCCTTTAATTTTATTTTCTGTGTTTTTATTTTGCTCATGTTATGGAAAAATTTGGTGCTTCTATCACCAACATTTAACCATTTAATTTTTGCTCGTTGTTTCCAATATATCTCGTCCATATGTAACTTTAAACTCAATTCAGCTTTAGCCTTGTTTAAAACCTCCCTAATTTCTTTGTCATTTTTTTATCGTATTCTTTTTCTAACTTTTCCACTTGTTCCTCTACTTGCTTTATTTGCTGATTTATATTTCCGAAAACATCTTTATTCCATGATTTTAAATGTTTTTTTAATCTATATAGCTTTGTCATTAGAACATGCATCGGTTTACCCGAAGCAGGTTCTGACCAATAATCTCTTACTAATTTTTCAAAATCGGCATGTTTTATCCACATGTTTTGAAATTTAAAACTTCTTGTACCTCGTTTGTTGTTGTGAAGTGTTATGAGGAGTGGAGAGTGGTCTGAACATGTCTGTTTAAATGTCTAAACCCTATAGTCCCATGTGAGGCTACCCACTTCGCATTACACATTACTCTGTCCAGCCTGGCCCAAATTGCTCCTCTTTTTTGCCAGTAATTACACCAAGTATAATTTGAGCCTGTGAAGTCTATTTCCATCAAATTAGAATTAGAAATCGCCTCATTAAAATGAGACATTTCTATTGTGTTAGGGGTTTTCCCCCCCTTCTTTTCTGAGGCACTTCTTGTCACATTAAAGTCTCATCCTATCAACCAGGGAACATTTTTTGCTGCAATTTTCTGCATTTCTTCCCATAAGACTAGTCTGGATTTTTTATCATTTTTTGCATATACTACCGATACTATGTCTTCGAATATTTTAAAGTGCATTATGTTTTTTGTGTCTTTTAATATTTCTATATCTAAATAATTATGCCACTAATCCAGAGTTTACTATTTAGGTTAGAAAATGAATTATTAAACCCTAGAATTCGACTATATTTAATTAGTTGGTCATGTTGGATCAAAGGTTCTGCAATTACAACCAATGAAATTTTATATATTTTAATCAATTGTTTTAATCTATTTATCGAGGGGTTATTTTTCACCCCTCTAATATTCCAATATAAGCAACTATCCATTAAAACCTAATTTAGATTGTGATCTTGTTGTGCATTTTGACTCATATGTTTTATCTAAATATTTTCTCATATTCCTAGCACTCATGGGTGCAATTGATTGTGATATTTCATTATATTTCCCTTGGTTACCAAGTTGCATAGTCATTCTTTTTATGGCTTCCATAGATTGATCTCTAGTGAGTTTTTTATAATTTTGCTTATACAATGCTAAATCATCTTTAACTTCTTCTATATTAATTTCTTCCTTTGCTTCTAGAGTACCGAATGGGGGGGGAACTTAAAACTTCTGATTCTTCTTCCGGGAAATCAAGGAGATCTTCATCTATCCAACTATAATCCTCTAATTTTTCTTTTAACACCCTTCTAGTTTTATTTTTTCTACTCCTCCTACTAAGTTTCACTTCCTCCCAACCCTCTTCCTTATTCTCCTCATTTCTTATCTCTAAACTTACTTCTATATTACTTATACCCTCCTCCATATTTAAAAATAATTTTTCTTCTCCTCCTACTCCCCTCTTCTTCATCCTCTAAAGCTTGCATTTTTCCATGTTTCGGGCCCTCAACCTCTTTCCTTATCCATTTTTTAACCCTACTTCTTCTACCTTCCTGCCATTGTGCCTCACCTCTATATTCTGTTCCCATTTTACACACAACCATGTCGTGCCCAAGTCTTTTACAGGTAAGGCAGTAAGGGGGAAAATTTTCAGGTATTACCGTTTGCCAAAACCCCACATTCTGCCCATATTCCCTTCGCCTATCCATATTCTGCTAGGGGAAGTGTGAGGAGGTTGCACTCCACACAGACTCGAGCTTGGCTTGGCCATGTCATAGAAATAGTGGTCTCATCACGAATCAATGGCTTGCCCAAACAAGAAGAGATATCATGGAGAGAATGGGCGTCAAACAAATATATAGGGAGGTTCAGCAAAGAGAACCATACCGCGGCAAGGGGAGTCTCCTCCGTTGGACTGAAGTTCTTCGTCCATTTAGCACTCACATAGGATAGCTGTTTACTTGCCAAACTCCTCTATGCCATAAATGATAGAAGTCCTCGTTCGAAAAACACTGCAAAAAAACATGGCGTGCATCGTAATCTGCCAACTTTACCTTACCCGTGAGCTTTAGAGAGGAGATAAATTGAAGTATTTCACTCGGGCGAGGCCTACCGTGGGAGAACTTCCCAACGAGCATGTGTTCATAATGTGCCTGTAACTTCCTCATCTCTTTGGTTGAAAATATGATAGCGGGACTCCCATTTTTTTTTCGAATGAGCGTGAGGGAGGTGCAGGCTCCTTTATTATCAAGGCAAAGGACTTATTTTTTGAAAATAAGCCATTTTGCTCCATTTTCAGCTTGAAAGGAGCTTGATTTGAGCAAAAATGGAGGGTTTCTCTCTATAGAAAGTGGGATTTCTCTCTAGAAGTTGAGAGTATTTTTTTATTCAATTATTATTCTTATTCTTATTCACATTTTCTTATTATTCTTTTTATTCTTCTTATTCTTCTTATTCTTCTTATACTTCTTATTTTTCTTATTCTTTTATTCTTTTTATTCTTTGTTTCTTCTTATTATAATTATTAACCTTATTCTTTGTTTCTCCTTATTATAATTATTCATTTTATTCTTCTCATTCTTCTTATTCTTCTTATTTTTTTTTCTTGTTCTTCTTATTCTTCTTATTTTTTATTATTCTTGTTCTTCTTATTCTTCTTATTTTTTTTATTCTTGTTCTTCTTATTGTTCTTATTTTTTTATTCTTCTTGTTCTATTTATTCTTCGTATTCTTCTCATTCTTCTTATTCTTTTATTCTTCCCTTTCTTCTTATTCTTTTTATTCTTCTTTTCTTCTTAATTTCTTATTCTTTTTATTCTAAGTATTATTATTCTTCTTTTTCTTATTCTTCTCATTTTTATTTTTTTTCTCATTCTTCTTTTTCTTCTTATTATTCTTTTCTTCTTATTCTTCTTATATTTCTTATTCATGCTATTTTGTTATTCTTTTTATTCTTCTAATTTTTGTAATTCTTCTTATTCATAGTATTCTTCTATTCTTCTTATTATTCTTATTCTTCTTTTATTATTATTATTCTTTTACATGTTTTCTTGTTTTTTTTCATATTATTAATATTCTTATCTTCTTATCCATTTTATAATTCTTATTCTTCTTATTCTTCTTATTCTTCTTATTCTTCTTATCCTTCTTATTCTTCTTGTTCTTCGTATTCTTCTTATCCTTCTTATTCTTCTTATCCTTCTTATTTTATTATTCTTATTATTCTTCCTATACTTTTTATTCTTCTTATTATTCTTATTTTTTTATTCTTCTTATTTTTCTTATTCTTCTTATTCTTCTTATTCTTCTTATTCATATTATTCTTCTTATTTTTCTTATACTTCTTATTATTGTTATTATTCATCTAATTTTTCTAATTTTTCTTTTCTTCTTATTCATATTATTCTTTCTTTTCTTTTTATTCTTCCTTTTCTTCTTATTCTACTTATTCTTCTTTTTCTTATTATTCTTATTATTCTTCTTATTCTTTTTTTCATGTTTTTTTTTCATATTCTTCTTATTCTTTTTTTTAATCTTATTATTCTTATTTGTTTATTCTTCTTATTCTTCTTTTTATTATTTTTCTTATTATTTTTTTATTCTTATTCTTTTTTTCTTTTTATTTTTCTTCTTATTCTTCTTATTCTTTTATTATTCCTCTTCTTCTTATTCTTTTAATTATTCTTATTTTTATATTCTTGGTATTATTCTTATTCTTATTATTCTTCTCATTCTTATTGTTATTTTATTAAACTTATTATTCTTCTTATTTATCTTATTAGTTTATTATTCTATTTTTCTTCTTATTCTTCTCATTTATTTATTCTTCTTATCCTTCTTATCCATTTTTTTCTTTTTTTTCTTCTTTTTCATCTTATTCTTCTATTATACTTATTATTCTTTTCTACTTTTTCTTCTTATTTTTTTTCTTATTATTCTACTTATTCTTGGTTTTTTTATTATTATTTTTATTCTTCGTATTCTTCTTATTATTCTAATTCTTCTAATTATTTAATTAATAATAATAATTATTATTATCTTATTCTATATATTCTTCTTATTCTTCTTATTTTTATTATTCTTATTATTCTACTTATTATTCTTATTCTTCTTCTTCTAATAAACTTATTTTTATTATTCTTATTATTCATCTTATTTTTCTTATTCTTCTTTTTGTTTAATTATTCTAATACTTTATTATTCATTTTCTTTTATTCTTTTTATTCTCATTATTCTTCTTATTTTTCTTATTCTTCATATTTTTTATTCTTTTTATTCTTTTTATTCTTTTTATTCTTCTATTCATATTTTTCTTATTCTTCTTATTCTCCTTATTCTTCTTATTTTTCTTATTCTTATTATTAAACTTATTTTTCTTATCCTTCTTATTCTTTTTATTCTTCTTATTGTACTTATTCTTCTTATTCTTTTTATTCTTTTTATTCTTATTATTCTTCTTATTCCTCTTATTCTTCATTTTTTATTATTCTTCTTATTCTTTATTTCTTATTAATTTTTCTTTTCTTCATATTCATCTTATTCTTCTTATTCTTTTTATTCTTCTTAATGTTTTTATTCTTTGTATTCTTCTTTTTATTCTATTCTACACATTCTTTTTAATATTCTTATTCTTATTATCTTAATTTATTATTCTTTTTTCTCTTCTTATTTTATTCTTATTATTATTTTTCTCCTTATTCTTTTTATTTTTTATTATTATTTTTTTTTATTATTCTTTTTATTCATTTGTTTCTTCTATTTATTATTATTATTATTATTATTATTTTTCTTCTTCTTCTTCTTATTCTTCTTTTACCTGTTATTCGTATTATTCTTATTTTTCTTATTCTTATCTTTTTTCCTTTGTATTCTTCTTATCCTTAATTTTTTTATTATTCTTCTTTTTTCGTATTTTTCTTATTTTTCTTATTCTTCTTATTCTTATTATTATTATTTTTCTTCTTATTCATTATATTCTTATTATTCTTCTTTTTTTCTTATTCTTTTTATTCTTCTTTTTTTCTTATTCTTCTTATTCTTTTTATTCTTCTTATTCTTTTTATTCTTATTATTCTTCTTATTATTTTTATTCTTATTATTCTTTTTATTCTTCATATTCTTCTTAATATTCTTATTCTTCTTAATATTCTTATTCTTCTTAATATTCTTATTCTTCTTATTCTTCTTATTCTTCTTATTCTTATTCTTATTATTCTTCTTATTCTTCTTATTATTTTTATTCTTATTATTCTTTTTATTCTTCATATTCTTCTTAATATTCTTATTCTTCTTATTCTTCTTTATTCTTCTTATTCTTATTTTCCTTTTCTTTCTTATTTTTCTTTTTATTATTCTTATTTATCTAATTCTTTTTATTATACTTATTCTTTTTATTCTTATTCTTATTTTTACTAATTTTTTTCATATTTTTCTTATTTTTATTATTACTCTTATCCTTTATTTTTTCTTATTCTTCTTTTTCTTCGTATTCTTATTATTCTTTTTATTCTTCATTTTTTTTATTTATCTTATGCTTCTTATTCTAATTATTCTTTTTATTCTTATTATTCTTCTTGTTCTCTTTATTTTTTTTTCTTCTTTTTCTTGTTTTTTAATATTCTTCGTATTCTCTTAATCTTTTTTTATTCTTCTTCTTTTTATTCTTGGTATTCTTTTTATTCTTCTTATTGTTATTCTTCTTATAAATCTTATTATTAGGCTTATTCTTCTTATTCAACTTATTCTTATTTTTTTAAATTTTCTTATTTTTTTATTCATATTCTTCTTATTATTTTTTCTTCTTATTTGTCTTATTCATTTTTTCTTCCTTTTCTTCTTTTCTTATTCGTATTCTATTTTTCTTATTACTTTTTTTTCTTATTCTTCTATTATTCTTTTTCTTCTTATTCTTTTTTTTTCTTCTTATTCTTATTATTCTTTTTATTCTTCTCATTCTTCTTATTCTTCTATTTACTCTAATTCTTATTATTCTTTTTTCTTCTTATTCGTCTTATTATACTTTTTCTTCTTATTTTACTTATTCTTATTATTCTTCTTATTGTTCTTATTCATCTTATTTTCTTAATCTTCTTATTCATCTTATTTTTCTTATTCTTCCTTCTTTGTCTACTTTTCTTTTAATTCTTCTAATACTTCTTATTCTTCTTTTTCATATTTTTATTATTCTTCGTTTTCTTTTATTATTCTTATCCTTTTAATTCTTCTAATTCTTCTAATTCTTCTAATTCTTTTTATTCTTCTCATTCTTATTATTATTTGTATTCTTCTAAATCTTCTTATTCTTTTTAATCTTCTTATTCATCTTTTTTTTAAGTTTGTTTTTATTATTATTATCACCCTCTCTTTTGGCGGAGGAATACCATTTTTACAAATTACTTCTACCCTTAACCCTTTTACACCCATCTAACACCTTAATCCTAGAATAATTCAAATTAACACTAAACTTGATTATATATTAGACATAGGCCTTATTTAATTCCCGAATCTACCTTGGAGCTTCAGGCTTTTATTTGGGTTTTACCCTAGATTTTGGTACTCTTCATGGGCTTCTTAAATTCTAGCCTTATTCCATGCTCTTCCGTGGGCTTCTTAAAATCCAGCTTTATAATTTTGAGCACTCGTCGGTCGTGTTTCTGCCCATTCGAAAACCCTGCTCGCTTTACTTATGCGTCAATCATTGCCATGATACGAGTTTCTGTTCTCTTTCGCCCTTCTTTCCGAGCAGACAAGTAAATAGGCCGTGCTTATAGAAGCATTACCATACAGACTCCCGCAAAAAATTCATTACCGACTTCCGTAAAAACCAGACTCATTACCGTATAGACACGAACTTACCATAGACTACTCTTACAAGAGAAACACTTATTACCGTATAGATACTTATTACCATCCAGAAATATTACCCACTTCCGCAGAAGCTAGCACACTAGGAATCCTTATTCAATTGGTTTCCTTCTCTCTTCGCTTAGCTTTATCCCTTTGACGGCATAAACAAACTAAACACAGCATATATAAACCATAACAGACATATTTATTCATTTGGTGCTTCACTCCACCATCTGCTCAAGCTCCAACTGCACAACGAAGTTAAAATCCAGCATATATAAACCATAAACCATATACCTTATTACCTTTTATATTCCCCACAGAACCAAGGATAATTTCCTTCTCTGTCAATGGTTAGTTAAACTTAATAACATGGGATAGTTATTTATCCATTAGTTACTTCCACCTGAAATGAAAATCAAATCAAGCCTACAAACAACATTATAAAAACTAACCTCTAATATTCTTCTTAAGTTTCAACCTTTAAGCTAGGATTTTTGAATCCTAATATACGGAAATTCAGCTTTATCTAGTTCTATTAGACATTTTACTTTTTCAGGGATCTCATTCCCTTCAAATTCTTGCATTCATTTTTCATCCCTTCCTCAGCTAGTTTATCTGCCACCACATTGGCCTCTCTATATATATGTTTAATCTCTCATTTTAATTCACTTAAAATATCTTTAATATCATCAATTTCTTTTTCAAACAACTATAATTGCAACTTATTTTGAACAAGCTAAACCAATATTTTAGAGTCAACTTGTACTTGAATATTTGCATAATTATTTTCTTTGCAGATTCTTAACCCACTATGCAGGGCAATTATCTCTGCATGTAGCACCGATGAAGTAGTACTCGATAATGTAAAAGATTTTAATACTTTGCCATTCTCATTTCTTTAACTCCTCCACCTGCCTCCCCCAATTCTCTTTTAAAGCTTCCATCTGTATTAAGCATTAGGCTTCCTGGTGAGGGTTTGTTCCAGTTAACTTTTTTGATGACTGGCATTTTCCTCGCTAATGTTGTAAGATTCCAAACGCTTCTTCTATCTTCATCCATGCTCATTCTTCTCACTTTTATTGGCTTACAGGCATTAATAAAAGCATACAAAAAAATATGAATAAGAAGAATAAGAAGAATAAGAAGAATAAGAAGAATAAGAAGAATAAGATGAATAAGATGAATAAGATGAATAAGAAGAAAATAAAAGCTTTTATTGCTTTTATTTTCTTCTTATTCATCTTATTCATCTTATTCATCTTATTCATCTTATTCTTCTTATTCTTCTTAGTCTTCTTATTCTTCTTATTCATATTTTTTTTATTCTTCTTTCTTATTTTTAATTTTATTCTTCTTATTTTCTTAATCTTTTCATTCTTCTTATTCTACTTATTCTTCCTATTCTTCTTTTTCTTATTATTCTTATTATTTTTCATATTCTTCTTATTCTTCTTTGTTTTCTTTTTTATTTTTCTTCTTATTCTTCTTATTCTTATTATTCTTCCTCTTCTTCTTATTCTTTTTATTATTCTTATATTTTTAATTCTTAGTATTCTTCTTATACTTCTTATTCTTCTCATTCTTATTGTTATTTTTCTTATTGTTATTATTCTTATTAATCTTTTATTCTTGTTATTCATCTTATTTGTTTATTTTTTTTAATTTTCTTATTCTTCTTATTCATTTATTCTTCTTATTCTTCTTATTCATTTTTCTTCTTTTTATTCTTATTCTTCTTATTCTTCTATTATTCTTATTATTCTTCTCTACTTTTTCATCTTATTCTTTTTCTTCTTATTCTTCTTATTATTCTAATTATTCTAATTCTTTTTATTCTTATTATTGGTCTTATTCTTCTTATTTTTTATTCTTCTTAATTTTTTTATTTTTCTTATTTTTCGTATTCTTCTTATTCTTCTTATTCTATTAATTCTTCTTTCATCTTTTTCCTATTCTTATTATTAATCTTATTTTTCTTATTTTTCTTATTCTTCTTTTCATTTAATTATTCTAATACTTTTTATTCTTATTATTCTTCTTTTTTCTTATTCTTATTCGTATTCTTCTTTATTCTTCTTATTCTTTCTATTCTTTTTATTCTTTTCTTTTTCTTTTTATTCTATTTATTTTTTTTCATATTATTCTTCTTATTCTTCTTATCCTTATTATTCTTCTTATTCTTATTATTCTTCTTTTCTAGTTATTCTTATTTTTCTTTTTATTATTCTTATTCTTTTATTCTTCTTATTCTTCTAATTTTTCTTATTCTTTTATTCTTCTTATTATTCTTATTCTTCATTTTCTTCTTATTCTTTTTATTCTTTTTATTCTTCTTATTCTTCTTATTCTTCTTATTATTCTTATTCTTCATTTCTTCTTATTCTTCTTATTATTTTTATGCTTCATATTCTTCATATTCTTTATTTCTTATTCTTATTTCTTATTATTCTTATTCTTTTTATTTTTCTTATTCTTTTTATTCTTTTATTCTTCTTATTCTTCTTATTCCTCTTATTCTTCTTATTATTTTTATGCTTCATATTCTTCATATTCTTTATTTCTTATTATTCTTGTTATTCTTATTATTCATCTTATCATTCTTATTCTTTTTATTCTTTTTTATCTTTTTTTTCTTTGTTTTCTTCTATTTCTTTTTATTTTTCTTATTCTTATTAATCTTATTATTCTACTTATTCTTCTTTTTCATCTTATTCTTCTTATTCTTATTATTTTTTCTTATTCTTATTTTCTTCTTATTGTTTTTATTCTTCTATTTCTTCTTATTTTTCTTATTCTTCCTATTGTTCTTTTCTTTTAATTCTACTTATATCTATTATTCGTCCTATTCTTATTATTTTTGTTATTCTTTTTAATTATCTTATTCTTCTTACTCTTCTTATTCTTCTTTATCAACTTATTCTTCTGATTCTTTTTATTCTTCTTATTAATCTTTTTCTTCTTAATCTTCTTATTCTTCTTATTCTTCATATTCTTCTTATTTTTCTTATATTTTTTATTTTTCTTATTATTCTTATTCTTTTATTTTTTTTTTCCTTATTCTACTTATTCTTTTTTTTTCCTGCTATCCGTGTTATTCTTCTTATTCTTATTATTCTTATTATTTTATCCTTTTTATTCTTCTTAATCTTCTTATTCTTATTATTCTTCTTATTCTTCTTAATTTTATTATTCTTCTTATTCTTTTTTTTCTTCTAATTCTTCTTATTATTCTTATTCTTTGCAATCTTCAAATCTGCTTTTGCCTTTTCCAGGTTCAAATCTTCATTAATGATAGCATGGTATCTTCAAGGTTGGCATTTGCTTTTAGCTTTTGCCATATTGTTCTGCTATTCATGGGAGATGAGGAAAAGCTTATATATTTATTGTTTTCTTTAATTGTACTATGCCTCTATTGTACCTATTTGACTTTCTGAAACTATGTGTTTGCTATCTTCAAAAACCAAAAACATCATTCACACTATACAATCCTAACTCACCTAATAGTTACCTTCCTAGTTCATCTACAAAACCATCCAAGAATGCACAAAATATTTCTTTTTCTTACTTGTGAAAGTTTTGGTATGCTGTAAACATATATTGTATTTTTTTTTATATTTTAACTGGCCATGTACTTTTCAAAAACAGAATACTATGTAGGTAGCCTTGTGACAGAATTCCTTTGTGCATATTCCTACCTTAAATTGATAACACAGAGGAGCATAAAATTGTAAACTACAAGCATGCTTTTCATGGTTAAATTTCATTGCTACTCTTCTAACCACTTCTATAATTTGGAAAGCCTATTTCTTATAGTCTGAGCAAGCCTTTATATTTCGTAGAGATGTTTATTTTTCCATAATCTTGATTACCTTTTTAATATTGTTTTTTGCTAATTTATCTGCGACTAGATTGGCCTCCCTTAATATATGTATTATTTTGCAATTTAATTCAGAAACCAGATGTATAATATCTTCTATCTCATTTCTATATTTCCATAGATATTTGTTTCCTTTAATTAAATTTACTAATATTAAGGGTCCATTTGGACTTGAATATTTTTTACATTGTTGCCTTTACATAGTCGTAAACCTTTTAAGAGAGCCTGAATTTTGACTCAAATGGTGTATTCGCTTTGATTATTCTAGTGAAAGCAAATAGGACCTTCCCTACGGAGTCCCTTAATAATCGTTTTCCACCTTCTACCCCCATATCTCTTTTAAAACTACCATCTGTATTAAGTTCCATGTTGCCTTTTGGAGGTTTATTCCAACATATCCTACTAAAATTTGTCAGCTTGTCTTTTTTATAACTTAGTTGCAATGTGGCTATGTAATCTTTTTTTCATCATGTTTAATATTTTTTAGTGGATAGGCTTCTGAAATTGTTTTTAATTCTCTTTTGATTTTTCTTACTATATCATTAATTTCATTTCTATACATGCATATCTATTCTTGTTTCTGGCTTTCCATATATTCTAGATAATTAGTGGAGGTATATTCTTCAAAAGCCAGCTATGAGTTAGAATTATTGTAAGGCTTTAATTCCCAGCATTGTAGTCTTTTTTTGATGGATATCCTTCTATATTTGATCCCCATTTCATTACTGAGATTTTCCCATATCCTTGTTGCTATGTCTCCTTGGGAGAATAAATGTTCTAATATTTCTATGTTTTCTTTATAGCATTCACATCTAGATGCTAATTTTATGACTTTTCTTTGAAAATATTGTCCAATGGAATTATGTCATATAAACTTTCTATAGGAATAAACATGTTTTAGGCGAGTAATTGTTGTTCCAGCACCATTTAAATATCTCTTGATGTGGTTTTTTCTTTCTAATTAAAATTTTGATAGATTTTAAAGTGAATGCGCCTTCTTCGGTTAATTTCTATTTCATCCATGTTTTGTTAAAATTGTATTTTTATCTATGATATCTCTTTGTTTTATTGTTTGTTTCCATATATGTGAGCTATTTTTAATTTTTTTTTGTCCTTATTAGTATCATTGTTTATAAAATCTTTTGCTCTCATATATTTGGCCTATAAACTTTTATTTTTTTTTCACACCCAACATCTCTTGCAAGCCCATTCCTCTGCAATTTCTATCAAGCAAGAAAAGCCTAGGCCAGCTTCCTCTTTTGGGTAACATTGGAACTCTCATTTAACCCAATTCAATTTGTGTTTTTATCTTTTTTCCCCCAAAGAAAATTAACAAATTCTTTTTCCAATTTTTTAATTATGTTTTTAGGTGGTATAATTATCATAAGGTTATGAATTACCATGCTTTGAAAAAATATGATTAAATAGTGTGATTTTTCTAGTCATATTAGCATATCTGTTTTCCATCCAGTGATTTTCTATCTAATCTTAACTAGCATTAAATCCAAATATTTTATAAGTGTTCGTCCCTCATATAAAGGGTGACCAAGATAAGTGATTGTTCCTGTTACTTGGTAAAAACATGTAGCATTTTACAATTTGAGAGCTAGATTGAAGGGGGCTTTTTTAAAAACCATGTATTGACATTTATTTCTATTTAGTATTAGACCCATTCCTTCTATGTTTGGAAAAGTTTCATTAGATTAGATATAGATTTTTTATTTCCATTAGTAAAAATAATTATATCGTTTGCATATGCTAGACAATCTACATGCGATGAATCTTTAAAATGTTTAAATGAGTGGATAGCTCCTTTTCTTGTTTTATGTTTTAAATTAATCAAAAATAATTCCAAATAAATATTAAAAAGCGGAGACAAAGGGTCTTCTTGACTTAGTCCCTGAGTGGGTTTAAAGAATTCCCTTTTTCCCCATTAATGATAATTTTAAACCATGTACTTGAACTACATCTAAAAATTAAATCAATCCAACCTTTTGCAAATCCCATTTTTCTCATTACAAAACATAACAATTTTTAGTCTACTCTATCGAAAGCTTTCGACAAATCTAATTTAAAAACTACATTAGGTCTCCTAGTTTTAGTGGATGTTTCTCTCATTATCTCTTTCGCTAAGAAAATATTATCCGTGATAAGCCTATCCATCATGAATCCTATCTGCTTCTTATTCATCTTATTATTCTTAATCTTCTTATTCTTCTTATTCTTCATTTTGCTATTATTCTTCTTATTCTTCTTATTTTATTATTTTGTATTCATATTTTCTTCTTATTCTTTTTATTCTTCTTATTCTTTTATTTTTCTTATTCTTCTTATTTTCTTATTCTTTTATTCTCATTATTCTTGTTCTACTTATTCTTCTAACTCTTTTAATTCTTTTCATTCCACTTATTCGTGTTATTAAAATGATTTTTTATTCTTTTTAAATTTCTAATTATTGTTACTCTTTTTATTATTCTAATTCTTCTTATTCTTAATAATCTTTTTTTCTTCTTATTTTTTTTATTCCCTTTATTCTTCTTATCCTTTTATTCTTCTTATCCTTCTTATTCTATTATTATTATTATTATATTATTCTATTTCTTTTTTTTTTTGTTCTTATTCTTCTTATTCTTCATTTCTTCTTATTCTTCTTTTTTTATTCTTCTTATTTTTCTCATTCTTTTATTTTATTATTATTCTAGTTCTTCTTATTCTTCTTATTCTTCATTTCTTTTTATTATTCTTATTCTTCATTTTCTTCTTATTCTTCTTTTTTTATTCTTCTTATTTTTCTCATTCTTTTATTCTTATTATTATTCTAGATCTTCTTATTCTTCTATCTAATTCTTATTCTTCTTCTTATTATTCTTGTTTATCTTATTCTCATTTTTTCTTATGCTTCTTATACGTGATATTCATGTTATTTTTTTTTATTCTTTTTATTATTCTAATTATTCTTATTCTTCTTATTATTCTAATTTTTTTTATTCTTCATAATCTTTTTATTCTTCTTATTCTTATTATTCTTTTTATTATTCTTATTATTTTTATTCTTCTTATCCTTTTTATCTTTCTTATCATTCTTATGCTTCTTATCCTTCTTATTCATTTTATTCTTCTAAATCTTTTTATTATTCTTATCCTTCTTATTATTCTTATTCTTCTTATTATTTTTATACTTTTTTTATTATTTTTCTTATTATTCTTCTAATTCTTCTTATTTAAAATTCATTTTATTCTTGTAATTCTTTTTATTCATCGTATTCTTTTATTCTTATTATTCTTTTTATTCTCCCTATTTTTCTTATTCTCCTTATTCTTCTTATTCTCCTTATTCTTCTTATGCTCCTTATTCTTCTTATTCTTCTTATTCTCATTATTCTTCTTATGCTTCTTATTCTTCTTATTCTTCTTATTCTCTTTATTATTCTTATTCTTCTTATTCTTCTTATTCTACTTATTCTTCTTATTCTTCTTAATTTTTATAATTTTCTTAATCTTATTATTTTTATTCTTCTATGACTTTTAATTCTTTTTATTCTATTTATTCTATTTATTTTTCTTTTTCTTCTTCTTATTCTTATTCCAATTATACTTATTATTTTTCTTATTCTTCCTATTCTTTTAATTCTTTATATTATATTTATTCTTCTTTTTCTTCTTGTTATTCTTATTCCAATTATACTTATTATTTTTCTTATTCTTCCTATTCTTTTTATTCTTCTTATTTTTCTTATCCTTTTAATTATTCTTATTATTCTTATTCTTCTTATCCTTTAATTATTCTTATTCTTCTAAGTATTCTTATTATTCTTATTCAACTTATTCTTCTAATTCTTCATAGTCTTATTGTCCTTCTTATTTTTTTATTCTTCATTTATTTTAATCTATTGATTTTTATTATTATTCTTATTCTTCATATTGTTCATATTTTTTTATTCTTCTTATTGTTATTATTTTTCTTACTTTTTTATTTTTGTTCTTTTTCTTCTACTTATTGTTTCGATTCTTTTATTCTTATTATTCATATTATTTCTTCTTATTCTTCTTATTCATCTGATTCTTTTTATTTTTTTTATTCTCTTTATCTTCTTATTTAATTATTCTTCTTATTTTCTTATTTTTTTTATTCATCTTATTCTTCTTATTATTTATATTCTTCATATTATTCTTATTCTTCTTATTCTTCTTATTCTTCTTATTCATTATTCTTCTTATTCTATTATGTTACTTTTCTTTTTATTTTTTTATCTTCTTTTCTTCTTAATCTTTATAATTTTCTTAATCTTCTTATTCATTTAATTCATCTATTACTTCAAATTCTTCTTATTCTATTTATTCTCTTATTCTTCTTTTTCTTCCTTTTATTCTTATTCCTATTATACTTATTATTCTTATTATTCTTCTTATTTTACTTATTCTTCTTAACCTTTTTATTATTCTTATTTTCTAAATATTCTATTTCTTCTTATTCAGCATATTCTTCTGGTTGTATTTATTCTTATTGTTCTTCTTATTCTTCTTTTTCTTTATTATTCGTAATCTTTTAATTCTACTAAATCTTCTTATTATTCATAGTATTTTTATTCTTCTTATTGTTCTTTTTTTTTACTTTTTATTATTCTTATTTTTTTATACTTATTATTTTTATTCTTTTTATTAGTATTATTAATCTTATTATTCTTATTATTCTTATTATTCTTCATATTATTTTATTCTACTTATTATTCTTATTCTTCTTTATCTTCTTATTCTTCTTAATCTTGTTATTCTTTTATTCTTTTTATTCTTCTTATTCATCTTGTTTATCTAATTCTTCTTATTCTTTATATTCTTTTTATTCTTTTATTCTTCTTATTCTTTGTATTCCTCTTATTTTTCTTTTTCTTCTTAATCTTCTAATTCTTCTAATTCTTCTTTTTTTTCTTATTTTCATATTCTTTTTTTTTCTTATTTAACTAAATCTTTTTAATTTCTTATTATACTTATTTCTTTATTCTACTTATTTTTCTTATTCTTCATATTCTTCTAATTCTTCTTATTATTTTTATTTTTCTTATTCTTCTTATTCTCCTTATTCTTCTTATTCATCTTTATTCTATGTTTATAATTCTTATTATTCTACTTCTTATTGTTATCTTCTTTGATCCTTGTTCTTCTTCTTAAACTTCTTATTCTTCTTATTATTCCATTCTTCTTATTCTTTTTATTCTTCTTATTTTTCATATTCTTATAATTCTTTATATTCTTCTATTTCTTTTATTCTTCTTATTCTTCTTATTCTTCTTATTCTTCTTATTTTCGTATTCTTCTTATATTTTTTATATTTCTTATTCTTCATATTCAGTTTATTCATCTTATTCTTTTTATTCTTCTTATTCTTTTTTTTCTTTTTTTCTTCTTTTTCTTATTATTCTACTTATAATTCTTACTTCTTTTCTTCTAGTTCTATTTATTCTTTTAATTATTCTTATTCTTTTAATTATTCTTATTCTTCATATTCTTCTTATTCTTCATATTCTTTGTATTCTTCTTATTCTATTTAATGTTCTTTTTGTTATTATTTTTTTTATTTTTCTTTGCCTTATTCTACTTATTCTTCTTATTCTTCTTATTCTTCTTATTCTTCTTATAATTTATATCTTCTTTTTCTCTTTATCTTCTATTCTTCTTATACTTCTTAATTTGTATTCTTCTAATCCTTCTTTTTCTTTTTAATCTTCTTATTCTTCTTATTTTTCATATTCTTTTATTTTATTCTTCTTATTCTTCTAATTCTTCTTATCCTTCATATTCTTCTTGTTTATCTTATTCTTTTTATTCTTCTTATCTTTTTAATCCTTCTTATTCTTTTTATTCTTATTATTATTTTTTTCTTCTTATTCTTTAATTTTTTTTATTCTTCTTGTTTTTCTTATTTTTTATTCTTTTTATACTTTTTATTCTTATTATTATTCTTATTCTTTTTTTTTTTTCTTCTTCTTATTCAATTTATTCTTTTTATTAATCATATCTATTCTTCTATAATTCTGTCTTCTAATTTCTTATTATTCTACTTATTTTTTTTATCCTTCTAATTCTATATTATTTTTATTTTGCTTATTCTTCTAATTATTATTATTATTATTATTATTATTCTTATTTTTTTTTATTTATTCTTTTATTCTTTTTAATATTCTTATTCTTTTTATACTTCTTATTTATCTTATTCTTCTTATTCTTCTTATTCTCTTATTCTTCTTATTCTTCTTATTCTTCTATTCTTCTTATTCTTCTTATTTTTCTTATACTTCTTATTCTTCTTATTCATCTTATTATTCTTATTCTTATTATTCTCTATTCTTCTTATTTTTTTTTTCTCTTGTATTCTTTTTATTCTTCTTATTCTTATTATTTTACTTATTCTTCTTAATTTTTTATTCTTCTTATTCTTCAGAATTTAATTAAAGTTCTTATTCTTCATATTCTTCATATTCTTCTTATTCTTCTTATTCATCTTATTCTTCTTAATCTTCTAATTCTTTTAATTCTTCTTATTCTTCTAATTCTTCTTATTTTTCTTATTTCTTCTTATTTTTTTTTCTTCTTATTTTTTTTATTCTTCTTATTCATCTTATTATTCTTATTCTTATTATTCTTCTTATTCTTCTTATTCATCTTATTCATCTTATTATTCTTATTCTTATTATTCTTCTTATTCTTCTTATTCTTCTTATCTACTTTTTTAAAAGGTTTTTATTATTAATAATAACCCTCTCTTTTGGCGGAGGAATACCATTTGTACAAGCTAGCATCTACCCATTTCTCTTACACCCCTTAATCCAAGAAAAAAAGAAGTTTCAAGTCTAAATGAGCTTGTGTTTCTATACTTTAACACTTTAGGTCCTACTTTATAATCCTTTTTGTATTAACTT
>JAREIK010006418.1:0-17291 GCA_029783825.1 Sapria himalayana
GAGTTAGTGCCCCCTCCTGCATCATACCTCTGCTGAAGATGTAGCAGTGAGGCCCTACTTGGTACCCCTACTCCCCACATATCATGTATGGAAATGAAAATCCATACACTCATATAAGGGATTTTGAGGAAGTTTGCATTAACCCTAAAGGACAAGGCCAAGATTTGGCTTAACTCACTGAGGCCCAGAACCATTAGAAACTAGGGAGAGCTGCGAGGCAGAATTTTGAAGAAGTTCTTCAGTGCCCACAAGACCAACAATTTGAGAGAGACAAATTTACACCTTTGCAGCTCAAGATGGTGAGAGGTTCTACTAGTGCTGGGAGAGATTTATGGAGACTATCAGTGCATGCCCACACCATGGGTTTGATACATGGATGCTGGTGAACCATTTCTATGGTGGTATGTCTCCTGCCATGAAACAACTTTTGGAAACCATGTGTGGAGGAGATTTTCTGAGTAAGCATCCCGACGAAGTGATGAGTGCCTAAAACACTCATATTATACTCGCGTCAGTCTACATTTTCCTGTTTATTTTAGAGTAATTTTATAGTTTTTGTGACTAGAATACTGAGTTGATGTCTTTTGTGAATGCAGGAGCATTGGGGTGAAAAGAGCAGCAACGAGAAGCAGATTTTGGAGCAAATGGGAACAAGGCGATGAAGTACCTGTCACGTCGCGACGTCCCCACGTCGCGACGTCCCCACGTCGCGACGTCCCCACGTCGTGACACCACCACGTCGCGACGTCAGCTCGAAAATCTGCCCTCATCATTAAAAGCAAATGAGGGTTCAGAAATCAAGGGAGATCGGGAGGCGTACGAACAGAGGCACAGGTTTTGAGAGCAGAGTGACACTGGCTTCGAGGAAGTGCCCGGGAATTGTAACGCTTTTCATTTTTCGTATATTTTCGGATCTTAGAACAATGTTTTCTTTATTAAACAGTTTCGTCTTTTCTTCCATTATGTTCTAGATCTCTTTCTAGGGTTACATCAAACCCTATCACATACAATGGATTAAAGTTGATCTTTCATGTTATTCAGTTGTTAATAATTTGTCATATCTACTCTATACCTGCATTTTAATTATATGTTAATGTCTGGCCAATGTTAGCATAATCGCACTGGAGATCCGAGATTCGAGAGATGAGGGTATTCAGGGATCTGGGTAGAGTAGCCTTTAGCCGATTCGGTTAATAGAGATATTCCGAACCTGAAGGTGGTATTTGGGGTTAGAACATTTAAGCATTTCGGAATACCGAGTCGAGATAGAGATATACTCGATTCTATTCACGAGATAGGCGGATATACCTCGAGAGAGGATATCTTGTAGGCAAGATCACCTCACCATTGACATATTACAAATATATTGAATAACAATATCTTTAGAAAAGTAATCCATTGAACGTGATAGGGGGAGATTTAACCCTAGGCGCCAACACCATTAATTCACTAGAATCAATAGCTTAGTTGCAGTTTCCTTACTTAATTTTTACCCTAGAACACTTTATTCAGATATTGTCTGAAAAGCAGAACCTCTGTAGTCAATTTACCTTTCCCTGTGGATCGATATCCGTACTTTAAGTACACTATATTACTTGGGGCTACGCGTGCACTTGCGCACTTAGGCATTCATTTTATACACCGCGTTTTTGGCCTGTCAAGTTTTTGGCGCCGTTGCCGGGGAAAGGTTTAAATTGATATAGAGAAGTGAGCACATAGATAGTATTCTGAATTTTTCTTTATTTTTGTTATTTTTACAAGTGCTGGTAATTGGGTTTTGTTAGTTTGTGTGTTATTGCAGTACAGGTTTCAGTGAGTACATGCGACAACAAAATCGAATTAATCAACACTTGTGTGATCCTGAGCCAGAAAGACTTCTGCACAGATTGCGCCGAGAACAGAGAACAGAACAGATTAGAACTTCAATAGTTATGGAAAACACTGAAGAACAAGATTTTGGCGTTGAACAAACTGAACCACAGAGAAGCCGAAATAGGAATCAAGCGCCCAGGCCATTCATACAGCCAGACGATCCTTACATGCTATTAGATGAGTTCGTTTTACCACCAACAGTTGTTCAGACAGCGATCAGACGGCCGCCGATTCAAGCAAACAATTTCGAATTGAAGTCAGTCACAGTACAGATGCTTCAGAACATATTGTTCCATGGACTACCCCATGAGAACCCGAACATGCATTTGACTAACTTCCTCGAAGTTTGCGATACCATCAAATACAACGGAGTTACTGAAGAAGCTCTAAGATTACGGTTGTTCCCACTTTCACTCGGGGATAGAGCCAAACATTGGCTAACCAGTCAGCCACCAGATTCCATTACTACATGGAACGAATTGGTACAAAAGTTTCTGACCAAGTTCTTTCCACCTTCGAAGATTGCACAACTTGTGCAAGAGATCAATACGTTTGGTCAACTAGAGGGGGAGAACCTGGCAGAGGCATGGGACAGGTTCCATGAATTATTGCGGAAGTGTCCTCACCACCGACTAACCAGATGGATGCAAGTCCACACCTTCTACAATGGTCTGAGAAATACAACCCGAACAATGATAGATGCCTCAGCTGGAGGATCATTGATGAAGAAAACCACAGACCAGGCGTATGAGATATTGGAAGATGCTGCAACCAACACTAATCAGTGGCCTAGAGAGAAGGCTACACCAGTAAACACGGTGGGTGGCACAGACAATGCAGTCCTCAACAATCTGGTAAATCATGTGGCTCAGCTGACTAAACAGCTAAATAGACAGCAGGGAACAGCACATGCCATACAGACCACTCCATGGGAGTTGTGTGAATCCTGTGGAGGACAGCACAACAGCGCGGAATGTCAGTCAGTAAACCCTACAGTAGAGCAAGCCCAGTACGTGTCGAGGTTTAATCAGAATCAATCACAGCAGCAAGGACCGTATGGGGGTAACAGCTACCAGAATCAGAATCAGGGACAAGGGTGGCGTAATAATCAGAACCAGAATAATCAAAACAACCAAGGGTATGGATGGCGGAACAATCAGAACAATACGCAATCGAACCGAGCTAATGAACCACCCCCTGAAAAGAAGCTGGATTTAGAGCAAGCTCTAGCACAGATGTTAACTTCTCATTCCGCGTTCATGAATGAGACTAAGGCGAACATGCAGCAGCAAGCAACCCAGTTAAACAATCAAGCAGCACAGCTAAGGAGTTTGGAGGCACAAATGGGCCAAATGGCAAGCTTACTTACAGAAAGGCAACCGGGTTCTTTGCCGAGCAATTCAGAGGTAAACCCAAGAAGAGATGGGAATGAGCACGTTAAAGCAGTCACGCTGAGAAGTGGGAGAGAATTGGAATCACAAGTGCAACCCCCAATCGTAGAGCAGTTAGAGACTGAGGAGATCACACAGCCAGAACGGAAAGATGATGCAGTCAAAGAACAGTCACAGGAGAAACAGTCAGCAGAGACCTCTAGTGAAGCAAAGGCCAGCATACCAGTCCCTTACCCACAACGTCTCAAGAAACATAAACTGGATAAGCAATTTACGAAGTTCATGGATGTTTTCAAAAAGCTGCATATAAACATCCCATTTGCTGATGCCCTAGAGCAAATGCCCAGTTATGTAAAGTTCATGAAAGACATTTTGTCTCAGAAGAGAAGATTAGCAGACTTCGAGACGGTAAACTTAACCGAGGAATGCAGTGCCATCCTTCAGAGGAAGCTACCGCAGAAGCTCAAAGACCCAGGCAGTTTCACTATCCCGTGCACAATTGGAAATGCTATTTTTGAGAGAGCGCTGTGTGATTTGGGTGCCAGCATTAATCTTATGCCCTTATCCATCTTTAAGCGTTTGGGATTAGGAGAAGCCCGTCCGACTACAGTCACTCTTCAGCTTGCAGACAGATCTTTGAAACACCCGAGAGGGATAATAGAAGATGTCTTAGTAAAGGTCGACAAGTTTATCTTTCCAGCAGATTTCATAGTTTTAGACATGGAGGAAGATAAAGAAATACCAATTATCTTGGGAAGACCTTTTCTAGCAACTGGCAGGGCAATGATTGATGTGCAGAGGGGCGAACTGAAACTAAGAGTACAAGAAGAAGAAGTAAAATTCAATGTCTTCGAAGCAGTGAGACACCCAGCAGAAAGTGATACGTGCTTAATGGTTGATATAGTAGAGGCTATAGTGTCTAGCCAAAGTGGTCTCACTGACCCTTTGGAGACTAGCCTAGTGGCGAATGCATCTGAGAACCTGAGTGACGAGGCAGAAGAATACGTTAAGTGGATGGATTCCTTTGGGCACAATAGAAGGAAATACTTCGAATCGCTAGGCGAAGGAGCTAAACAGCCGGTTCCATCAATTGAGCAACCACCCAAGATGGAACAAAAACCTCTACCTAGCCATTTGAAGTATGCATACCTGGGGGTAGAATCTACGCTACCCGTAATTATCTCATCATCCCTAACTGAAATGGAGGAAGAGAAGTTATTGAGGGTTCTTCGCGATCACAAACAAGCACTCGGATGGTCTCTAGCTGACCTAAAAGGGATCCGCCCTTCTATGTGTATGCACCGTATTTTATTAGAAGATGGCCACAAGCCCTCAGTGGAAGCGCAGAGGAGGTTGAATCCGACAATGAAGGAGGTAGTTCGGAAAGAAGTTCTAAAATGGCTAGATACTGGGGTGATTTACCCCATTTCAGACAGCGCATGGGTAAGCCCAGTTCAAGTAGTGCCGAAGAAGGGAGGAACAACTGTCATCAGGACTGAAAACAACATCCTATTGCCGTCGAGAACAGTTACCGGGTGGAGGATTTGTATTGACTATCGGAAACTGAACAAAGCCACTCGAAAAGATCATTTCCCATTGCCATTTCTAGATCAAATGCTCGATCGATTAGCCGGGTATGAATATTATTGCTTTTTGGATGGATATTCCGGTTACAACCAAATCGCCATAGCGCCTGAAGATCAGGAGAAGACAACATTCACTTGCCCCTATGGTACATTCGCTTTCCGGCGGATGCCCTTTGGACTATGCAATGCTCCGGGTACTTTTCAGCGATGCATGATGGCCATATTCTCTGACATGGTAGAGAAGACGATTGAGATTTTCATGGACGATTTCTCAGTAATGGGAAATTCATTTGACAATTGTCTAGCAAATTTGAGAGCTGTACTAGCAAGATGTGAAGAGACCAATTTAGTACTCAATTGGGAAAAGTGCCATTTCATGGTACAAGAGGGTATTGTCCTTGGACATCGGATCTCAGCAAGAGGGATAGAGGTAGATAGGGCGAAGATTGAAGCAATTGAGAAGTTACCTCCACCTTCTTCAGTGAAAGGGATCCGAAGTTTTCTAGGCCATGCTGGATTTTATAGGCGGTTTATCAAAGATTTCTCACAGATTGCGAAACCATTGTCTAATTTGTTAGTCCAGGGGATCCCATTCGAATTTGACTCCCAATGCGTACATGCTTTTACTATATTGAAGGATAAGTTGATCTCAGCTCCTATTGTTGTAGCTCCAGATTGGTCTTTTCCATTTGAGCTGATGTGTGATGCAAGCGACTATGCGATTGGGGCAGTACTAGGGCAGAAACGAGAGAAAGTCTTTCAGGTGATTTACTATGCAAGCAGGACTTTGAATGACGCTCAACTGAATTATGCCACTACTGAGAAAGAACTATTGGCCATTGTCTTTGCTTTCGACAAATTCAGGCCATATTTGATTGGCAACAAAGTCGTGGTGCACACTGATCATTCGGCCATTAAGTACTTGATGACCAAGAAAGATGCAAAACCCAGATTGATTCGGTGGGTCCTTCTGTTGCAAGAGTTCGACGTAGAAATCAAGGACAAGAAGGGCACTGAAAATTTAGTGGCAGACCACCTTTCGCGACTAGAAGGGGCCAGAGATGATGTTCCGGTGAATGACGAATTTCCAGACGAGAAACTTTTTGCTATTGAGGACAAGAGGGCAGTTCCCTGGTTTGCAGATTATGTGAACTATTTGGTGGCCAAGGTGATTCCCCCAGAGTTTAACTATCAGAAGAAGAAGAGGTTTTTCGCACACCTTAAACACTACTATTGGGAGGAGCCAATTCTTTACAGACACTGTGCTGATCAGGTGATAAGGAGATGTGTGCCCGAAGATGAAATGCATAGTATTCTGAACCATTGTCACACTCTACCGTGTGGTGGACACTTTGGTGGCCAGAGAACAGCAGCCAAGGTTCTACAGTCGGGTTTTTATTGGCCTTCCTTATTTAAAGATGCTCACCAATTCGTTTCCACTTGCGACAAATGTCAACGAATGGGGAACATCTCTAGAAAGGACGAGCCACCCATGCATCCCATCTTGGAGGTAGAGTTGTTTGATTTATGGGGGATCGATTTCATGGGACCATTTCCTGCATCGTACAACAACTTGTACATTTTGTTGGCAGTAGACTATGTCTCAAAGTGGGTGGAAGCAATTCCTACACGCACCAATGATGCCAAGGTTGTGGCTCAATTCCTGCGCAGCAATATATTCGCACGTTTTGGAACTCCTCGAGCTTTAATCACAGATAATGGTACTCATTTCTGCAATAAGGTAATCGATAAGGTGTTGCAAAAGTATGGGGTACGCCATCGTACATCTCTTGCATATCACCCACAATCAAACGGGCAAGCAGAGGTATCCAATCGCGAAATCAAGTACATTCTCGAGAAGACTGTCAACAGTTCCAGGAAAGATTGGTCTAAAAAGATAGACGATGCGCTCTGGGCATACCGCACCGCATTTAAAACTCCTTTGGGCATGTCTCCGTTCAGACTCGTGTATGGTAAAGCTTGTCATCTTCCAGTGGAATTGGAGCATCGAGCCTATTGGACCACTCGACAACTAAACATGGACAGTACATTGGCTGGTGAAAAACGACTACTCCAACTCAGTGAGCTAGATGAGTTCAGAAACGAAGCATATGAAAACGCCCGCATCTATAAGGAAAAGACTAAAGCTTGGCACGACAAACACATCACTAGAAAGGAGTTCACGACCGGACAACAAGTCCTTCTATTCAATTCTCGATTAAAGCTTTTTCCGGGGAAATTGAAGTCTCGATGGTCCGGGCCTTTCACGGTAACAAAGGTCTTTTCATATGGTGGGGCAGAAGTTTCACATCCTGAGAAAGGCACATTCACAGTCGCCACACAACGCTTGAAGCCGTACTATGGAGGCGAGTTTCCTGCAGACAAGATAATCATCCCTTTGACAACTGCAGACGAAGTGTAATCAACGATCGCATGAGTTTGGGTTCCTGAACACATTGAGATTCAGGGTCGTCGAGCTAACGACATTAAACATAGCGCTTCTTGGGAGGCAACCCAAGTGTTCTAAAACTTTGTTTTTAAGTTTTCAGTTCGATTGTTGTTTTCAGCAATTTTTGATTTCTAGCTGTATCCATGATTAGTGTTTCTGTTTGTTGGTTTAATTTCAGGAGCCGGAAGTGTAGGTACGAGGCTTGCAGAGTGTTCAAAGTCCGAAAGGGAAGTTTACAAGTGGAGAGTTCTCGAAAAATTGGGGTGTTAGTATATAAAATCTCTTGGGAGACCTTCTCTGCCATGTCGCGACGTGAGATTTCACGTCGCGACGTCATTTTTTGAAGCTCTCTGCCACGTTGCGACGTCCAAATTTCATCTCTCTGCCACGTCGCGACGTGGATTTCTCACGTCGCGACGTCATTTTAACACTCCTCTGTCACGTCGCGACGTGTATTCTCACGTCGCGACGTCAAATTGTAAAGCCCCCTGTCACGTCGCGACGTGATAATTCACGTCGCGACGTGGATTAAATATACCCTCTGTCACGTCGCGACGTGAGACACCACGTCGCGACGTCGCTTGGTTATACTCTCTGTCACGTCGCGACGTTGACCCGCACGTCGCGACGTGACCCTGTTTTTAGCCCAAGAATAATTCATTTTGGCTCTTCACCTCACACACCTTCACTCATCGAAACCCTAGCTCCCCTGCATCCCAGCCTTCACCGGACCTGTCGGAGCTCCCATCCCACCGGTCGGAGACCACTCCCCTGCTCGCCGACCACTGTAAGTCACCCTCTTTGGCCAGTTTTGGGTCATAGTGGCATCTCCACCACTGTGTGCCCGATTCTAGCTTGGGTACAGTAGTCTAGTGTTCATTTGTGCGTTTTTGTGTAGTCTAGAGGTCTTTTAGGAATTCATTTCGGGTTAGCTAGGTCCCTTAGGGTCTTTGAGTCCCATTTAGGTTTTGTTGAGTCATTAGGTAGTTATTTAGTTGATTTGTTGTGGTGCACATTAGGTGTTCGAGTTTTTGTCTAGGTTAGTATGTCTGGCAAGAGGCAGAAGTTGCCTGCCAAGCGGAGTCGGCCCAGCGAGGACCCGACTCCCACATTCGATGCCTCGAGGTTTGTAAATGCGAGTGCCGCCGATCGGTTTGGCACCATTTGCAAAAATCGTTCCTTCATCAAGGAGAAGGGGTTTCACCACCCCGACGACTTCTTCCGCAAGACAATTGCGATAAGGGATGGCGTGCCTTATGCCAACCCCCTCGTCCAGCGGCGATGAGCGTAGTGCGCGAATTTTACGCCAACCTCGCCTCCCATGTCCTCAAAAAGGTCAGGGTGCGAGGTGTATTGGTCGACTTCAGTGCGGAGTCGATCAATAGCTTCTATGGCCTAGAGCATGTCCCACCGGGACCCTTTGATCAGCTCCGCGAGCATCCCGACTACCATGAGGTCATCCGCGTATTGACCAAAGGACGGGGTGAGTGGAGGATCAACAGTGCGGGCCATGCGGTCAATTTCAAGGCCAAGCATTTGGCCTACATTCCCAAGGTTTGGCACCACTTCATCACTTCGCGTCTTATCCCGACGACGAATGTGTGTGAGGTGACCGCCCAGCGTTCCCTGCTCAATTTCGCCATCATACAGGATATACCATTCGATGTTGGGCAGGTTATAGAGGATGCTATCCTCCATAACCGGGATGCGAAGATGAACCTGGGACACCCCTTCCTGATATTTGGCTTGTGCAAACAAGCCGGGGTGCCCTTGGACGACACTGACACTTGGCTCCACCCAATAAAAGCCATATCTGTCAAGCGGGACACACCTGGTGTCCCGCAACCTGAGGGGGCCTACGATTCAGGTCACGAGCCCTCGGACGAGGACGAGCTTTATGAGTATCGGGCTCGTTATGGATCCCTGGGCGATCCCCAGGGAGACCTTGGCCAGTCCTCGTCCCAGCCACCTCCACCACCTCCCCAGCAGCCACAGGCGGCCACTCCTCCTAGTCCTTCACCAGATCTTGAGGACCCGGTGCTCGCGCTCACTGAGCGTTTTGACGCCTTCTGGGATGAGACCCAGGAGCACCGAGTCCTCGTTACACAGGACATGGAGGCGTTGCGTGCTGATATGCGGACAGTTCTGGCCAATCAGGCCATCATTCTACAGCAGCAGCAGTCTATGCAGGCCCAGCTCGCCCAGCTTTTGGCTTTTCACCATCCACCACCACCTCCACCGCAGTGATATTCAGGGGAGTTCCCTTACCCTCTATGTTTTTATCTTGCCAGTGGGGACACTGGATATTTTGTTTGGGGGGAGGGATTTGGTGATCGGGTACTATGTTTTGTGTTTTGTTTATGAAGTTTTGGTTTTAGTAGTGTGTAGTATTTTTATTGTGTTCCGCATATTAGTGTGTTTTGTTTTCAGTTTATTTTACATCGCACCTTCATGTTCATGAGTCATGTGTTAGTTGTTCGATTATATTTTAGGACATTTTTGCATGTAGTAATTGCATACATGTGTGCCATGTTGAAAATTGAGGATCAATTTTGGATTGAGTTCACTATAAACTTGTTCAAATGCATACATCTACTTGATGCTCGGTAATTAGGTTGAATAGTTGAAAAGGGCTAGTGAATCAATCCCGGGTAGTCAAGAAACCAGTTCTCAAAAAACCCTATCACACTCACACACTAGTGACTTTCAGAGTATGCATAAGTGCCGAACCAACTACTAAAGTTCGATCAACCTAGGGAGATTCGAACCATTTGAGTGATGGGACACCTAATCAAAAGAGGATTGCCATCGAGCCCCAACCAAAAAGAGAAAATACAAAAACAATAGAAAAAGAGAAAAAGAAAAAGAAATATGACAAAAATAGGTATATGCATAGGAATAAGCGGGATCATCCAATCGGAATCCCGGGCACAGTCTGAGGGGCCTATCAAAGCCTAATGCCCTGAGCCAACTGGCCGGGAGTCATTGACTTCACTGCCCGCTACATGGGACAGAAGATGGATCATTCACGCAACCTAGGGCCTTTGAGTTTGGTTGAGTGTTCGGGGTGAAGTTTGAAGGGAATTGAATGCCTGGTGCCCTTAACCAACTGGTGGGGAGTCACCAATGGATCCCCGCTACAGGAACACTTAGCTAAAACTTCTTGGCACTAGGTCTTCTTCCATTTTTGTTTTTGGTACATAGGACATTTCTAGGTATGTGGACATAAATAAATGGGTGCGTTCCTATCCTTGTCTAGTTCGCTTCTTCCTAATAGGTGGGTTGAGCTTAAGTTTGGGGGTATCAGAACCTAGGCATATTCTGGAGGTCATCCACTATAAGCACATAGGGTTTTTGGGAAAGGCTATTGAACACCATGGGATTTGATGCACTAGTCAGTTTCACCTATCTCAATCGAATTCACCGAAAGTCAAATATCTGTATGCCTTCACTGAACATTGAGCAAAACAGTGGGTATGTGAGTCAGTCCAAATTGATCCCCTATTTTTCAGCATGTGCATCACTGTATTAGTGTGAGTTACATTATGTCGGGTGTGTGTGTCCTGTCTAGAGTCGGTTCTTGCTTGAGGACAAGCAAGAAACTAAGTTTGGGGGTGTGATGAGTGCCTAAAACACTCATATTATACTCGCGTCAGTCTACATTTTCCTGTTTATTTTAGAGTAATTTTATAGTTTTTGTGACTAGAATACTGAGTTGATGTCTTTTGTGAATGCAGGAGCATTGGGGTGAAAAGAGCAGCAACGAGAAGCAGATTTTGGAGCAAATGGGAACAAGGCGATGAAGTACCTGTCACGTCGCGACGTCCCCACGTCGCGACGTCCCCACGTCGCGACGTCCCCACGTCGTGACACCACCACGTCGCGACGTCAGCTCGAAAATCTGCCCTCATCATTAAAAGCAAATGAGGGTTCAGAAATCAAGGGGAGATCGGGAGGCGTACGAACAGAGGCACAGGTTTTGAGAGCAGAGTGACACTGGCTTCGAGGAAGTGCCCGGGAATTGTAACGCTTTTCATTTTTCGTATATTTTCGGATCTTAGAACAATGTTTTCTTTATTAAACAGTTTCGTCTTTTCTTCCATTATGTTCTAGATCTCTTTCTAGGGTTACATCAAACCCTATCACATACAATGGATTAAAGTTGATCTTTCATGTTATTCAGTTGTTAATAATTTGTCATATCTACTCTATACCTGCATTTTAATTATATGTTAATGTCTGGCCAATGTTAGCATAATCGCACTGGAGATCCGAGATTCGAGAGATGAGGGTATTCAGGGATCTGGGTAGAGTAGCCTTTAGCCGATTCGGTTAATAGAGATATTCCGAACCTGAAGGTGGTATTTGGGGTTAGAACATTTAAGCATTTCGGAATACCGAGTCGAGATAGAGATATACTCGATTCTATTCACGAGATAGGCGGATATACCTCGAGAGAGGATATCTTGTAGGCAAGATCACCTCACCATTGACATATTACAAATATATTGAATAACAATATCTTTAGAAAAGTAATCCATTGAACGTGATAGGGGGAGATTTAACCCTAGGCGCCAACACCATTAATTCACTAGAATCAATAGCTTAGTTGCAGTTTCCTTACTTAATTTTTACCCTAGAACACTTTATTCAGATATTGTCTGAAAAGCAGAACCTCTGTAGTCAATTTACCTTTCCCTGTGGATCGATATCCGTACTTTAAGTACACTATATTACTTGGGGCTACGCGTGCACTTGCGCACTTAGGCATTCATTTTATACACCGCGTTTTTGGCTTGTCAATGGCCCATAACGGTGTCTGGGATCTCATCGAATTGCCTAATAGTTGTAAACCTGTCGGTTGTAAATGGGTCTTTAAGACAAAGCGCGACGCTAAAGGCAATATCGAATGATTTAAGGCCAGACTTGCGGCCAAAGGTTTCACTCAAAAGGAAGGTATTGATTACAAAGATACATTCTCCCCAGTTTCCAAGAAAGATTCGCTTAGAATCATCATGGCACTTGTAGCTCATTTGATTTAGAGTTACATCAAATGGATGTGAAAACCGCATTCTTAAATGGGAATTTGGATGAAGATATCTACATGGAACAACCCGAAGGGTTCGCAAAGAAAGGAAATGAACACCTAGTTTGCAAATTAAAGAAATCCATTTACGGTCTTAAACAAGGTTCCAGACAATGGTATATTAAGTTTAATAATACCATTACATCTTTCGGATTTAAAGAGAACATTGTTGATCAGTGTGTATATCTGAAAGTTAGTGGGAGCAAGTTTATATTTCTGATACTGTATGTGGATGATATTTTGCTTGCTAGCAGCGATCTTGGTTTATTAGGTGAAACCAAGGAATATCTCTCTAAAAACTTTCATATGGTTGATATGGGTGAGGCAAACTATGTTATTGGCATCGAGATCTTTAGGGATCGATCTCGAGGAGTGCTAGGTTTATCTCAGAAAGGATATATTGATCGGGTTTTAGAGAGATTTAATATGCAGTCATGTTCATCGGGTATTGCACCTATATTGAAAGGTGACAAATTAAGTAAAATGCAGTGCCCAAGGAATAACATGGAAAGGGAGCAAATGAAGAAAATTCCTTATGCATCAGCTGTGGGGAGTTTGATGTACGCTCAAACATGTACAAGACCGGATATCAGCTTTGCTGTAGGAATGTTAGGAAGATACCAAAGTGATCCAGGATTTGAACACTGGAAAGCTGCAAAGAAAGTGATGAGGTACTTACAAGGGACAAAGGATTATATGCTCACATATAAAAGATTTGAACAATTAGAGGTTGTTGGTTACTCGGATTCTGATTATGGTGGTTGTCTCGATAGCTTAAAGTCAACTTCAGGATTTGTCTTTATGCTAGCAAATGGGGCAATCTCGTGGAAGAGTGAAAAACAATCAATTACTGCTTCATCCACGATGGAAGCCGATTTTGTTGCTTGTTTTGAAGCTTCAAGTCATGCTTTATGGTTGCGGAATTTTGTCTCAGGGCTTGGTGTTGTCGACTCTATTGCTAAACCCTTGATAATATATTGTGATAACACCGCAACTGTTTTCTTCTCTAAGAATGGCAAATTTTCTAGTGGATCGAAACACATGGATTTAAAGTATTTAGTTGTTAACGAAAGAGTCCAGAAACAACAAGTGTCAACTAAAATATTAGGACCACACTTATGGTTGCTGATCCATTACTAAGGATTACCTCCAAAGGCATATTTAGAACATGTTATGAGGTGGGCCTTTTGAGTAATCCATAATGAATGGTGGTTATGTAATTGACAATTTGCGCATTAAAATTGTTTCTGTTTATTCTTGTTTTCAATTATGGGTGCACGTTTTATTGTTTGATAAACAAGAATTGTCCTAACAAGACAAATTACAGGGGCTATTTGGCATTATGGACTGGGTTAGTAAGGGTTATTGATGTGTGGTGCATGGAAGGAAACATGACATTATGGTCATGTGACTGCCATGACTCGCATTTATGATCTAAACTGATTCAGTATTTTGGTATATGATTTTGGACGTATTGGCTAAGTTTATTGAAATCGTGATCACGTATAGTTTCATAATCGGTTTAGTGGGCCAAGTGGGAGAATGTTATTTCCACATTAAAATTAAGTGGGTGGCCCACTAACCTAGTATTTAGCCTAATTAAAAGAATACCCAATATCTTTAAACTGTTATAAATATATTTACCCTTGATGGAGTGAGTAAATTATAATAAATAGAATTTATTATAAGAACGGTTATTTATAATAAATATAATTTATTATATGAACAGTTATTCGAATTACACGTTTATAACAGTTTTTGAACGTGTATTCTTGGCCCTCTTCTCCTATCAATAAGTTATATATAGAAACCCTTCATATGCGGTTAGAGCACTCTTCCATCAATTACAGAAAACAATTCTGTATATCAAAGTTTGATAAGGAGAAGAAGAGATCAAGGATTTAAGATCTATAAACTGAAGGGAAAGAGATCAAGGATTTAAGATCTATAAGCTGAAGGGAAATCTCTCATGGCTGCGTGTTCTTCAAAGGGTATGCAATCTATATGTTTATTTTATTTTATTATTATTATCAGAGATGAGTATGAATTCGATGATCTGAAATATTGTGTGTTAATTTCCGTATTAAGGTTTACATTGTGGAGAAGAGCCAAATTTTGGGTTGATTCCTCTTAATTTCTTGGTTCTACTTGTTCGAGGAAAGGAAAGGAAAGGAAGGTAGTTTGAAGGTGTCAGAAAATCAAGATTAGGAAACTATCCTAACTCATTCATTGTCTCTGTTTGTGTTAGGAAAACCCAAACCCTAACTCTTCCATAAATGTGTTTTTAGGTTGGTTTGAATTGGGTTTTTTGGTTTTAAGCCTCATTTTGGCTTAAGTTTTGTCCTTGCTATTTAGTCATTCTTTTACTTCATTAATTTGCAATTCAACTTATCATAATTCCTACAATAGCATATAATTTTTTAATTTAAAGTCCCATAAGTCCCTAATTTGACGATTTACCATTAACCTCTTCACTTATTTAATAATTCCAATTATATCATTTTTCACATTTAACTATTAAATTTCCAAAAAACACAAATTTGATTTATATTATACCCTAAACATGTCATAAACTATTAAGATATATTTGAGGTGTTACAAACACTTAGCCTTATTTGAAAAGTCTTCTTTGAAACAATTTTCTGACCTAGAAAATAGTTTTTTAGGCTGAATTTCAACAAATGGAGCCAATTGTGATATATATACCTAGAACTATCCATGTTAATCCTGGTAGGTATGGAAATGTACTATGGTATTCATCGTCTTCATGGATTTTGTAGCAACTCAACTCTTCATTTGATATAGTCGGGTTCATGGCTGGTTGATGGCACATGCATAGCTTCCATCAGTATGCATTGGTTTTGCTTATTCGATGAACCTGCACCTTCAAGAAAAAGGCCTTCATAGTATTATTGGGTTCAAGACTTAAATGACACGTTCATATACGACTTCTTACTAGTTTTGCTTCTCTGTTGAGTCACACCCTCAAAAAAAGGCCTTTATAGTATTGAGTTAAGTCCTTTAATATAAATCTTCACCTTTCTTTTATGGGACAATATGGGACACTACAACATGCAACTATGTATGGAGAAGTCATTGCCTCTCTTCTTTTAAACACCTTACCCCTTTAATGGCCAATGTTATATTTACTTACATAAATGTGTTACTTTTTTTGGGCAATAATCACATTTGTGAAATACTTATTTACAATATAAAAAATAACATAATACTATCATGTAAATCTTAATCGATACGTGTAATTTACTTGATACTTAAAAGTTTGTTTGTTAGATTATGAGAAATCTTAATTGATATATGTAATTCACTTGATACCTTAAAAGTTTGTTTTGGTAGGGATTGTAGGAAAGGTGTCCCGAGTGACTTAAGTAATAAATAGATTTCTGGAAACAAACTTAAGTAACATAAACAACTAAAACAAAAATGGTTGAATTCTTACAAATTTCAACGGGGGCTAATGCCGGCCCCCACTGGTCGGTTCTTGATGAGATGACGTTATGAGAGATTCTAGTTTCGAGTCGTAATGAAGACAAAGAAAGAAAAAAAAAATTTACCTATAAAAAAAAATGGTAAAAATGCACTTGAATGGCAATTAGACCTACCATTTGAAGTGCCTCCAAGCATCATCACCACCCTTCATGCCCTACAAGTTACCGTTAGTTTAAACAATAGAGTCAGATTCATATATGCAAATGAAACCTTTTTTTTGTTTTTTTTGTTTTGCGGAGAAGTTGAAATGCCTTTTTCAAATGGGTATTGATCGAAATATGGGTCCTTTCTCCATTAGAGCTTTTGTGGTTATAAAGGTGATGATTAATCGGTTTGAAAAAGATAATAAAAAAGCACTTCTCTCCTAATTATTTTGTGATTTAGACCATCCAACTTTATCTTATTGTAAAGCTTATCTGGCTTAATGCTTATCACAACTTTTCAATATATATATGGGTCCACTTGTGGTATTAAATGTACATAACCAATTACATGGTGCCAAATATATATGTAGGAAATGTCTCCTTAATTATTTTGTACCTTAAACTATTTATTTGTCATTTAGGTGACCCTAAATAAAACTTAAATTAAGTATCATCTCAAATTTGTACCTCAAGCATATTTTTCTTTCCTTACGAAGAGGTTATTCTATATAAATCTAGATTTCTTTCTTTGTTTTTTGTGATTTAATCATTGGTATGAGTGTGATTATTGTCGCTTTCGTACATGTGTGGTTGTCATCGTCTTAATACAATGAGTGATTATATCGTCTCAGTAAGACGGTTTGATTTTTGTCATCATAGTGTAACGTTTATTCATGTTTGGACGATTCAGACGAATATAATATATATAATCATAGATAAAAAATCAAATCAATGATCGTTAGTATGTTATAGAAATTGAGTCATATATATTTTAGTCACAATAGTAATATCAAATATATAGACTCATTATCATAGGTATAGACTTTTAGTCGTTTCATTATATTATTAACTCGAATGTGTTTCATCATTTATGATTTTTAACAATTTTGTTTCTATTAATGTATTACTAATTTGAATCAATGAAATTATTATTTTTTTTCAAAAAAAATTTAAATTTTGTTTATTTCAAAAAATGTAATAAATTAATAAAAATAATAAATAAATAAATATTCTTATACAATCCTTACCTTATTCTTATCTCATGTGGGCTCAAATCTGATCCATTAATTATAACTCGTCAAATCTTTATCTATTGATTAAAGCCTTATTCACTTAATCAAAGTTAGTTGAAAATTAATTGAATAGGTAATTTTTTTTTTCTTTTTAATTATGTGATGGTAGCTACTTCAATTTCTTCCAATAATCATATGGAAGTTGTTGAACTTGAGCTAACCCATAATGGATCATCATCACTAA